>CAUYRH010025331.1:0-55473 GCA_963574655.1 Perodicticus potto
TGTAGAGACAGAGTCTCACTTTATCGCCCTCGGTAGAGTGCCATGGCGTCACACAGCTCACAGCAACCTCCAACTCCTGGGCTTAGGCGATTCTCTTGCCTCAGCCTCCCGAGTAGCTGGGACTACAGGCACCCGCCACAAGGCCTGGCTATTTTTTTGTTTTGCAGTTCTGCTGAGGCTGGGTTTGAACCCGCCACCTTCGGCATTTGGGGCCGGTGCCCTACTCGCTGAGCCATAGGCACCGCGCATAAAATATATTTCTTAAATAATAAGAATTGAAAGTTGAAATTACTTCTTTTTTTTTTTTTTTTTTTTTTTTTGTGACAGAATCTTACTCTGTTTCCCAGACTAGAGTATCATGGCACAGTTCAGCTCACAGCAACCTCAAACTCCTGGGTTCAAAGGATCCTTTAGCCTCAGCCTCCCAAGTAAATGGGACTATGGGCACCAGCCACAACTCCCAGCTAATTTTTAATTTTGGTAGAGATGGGGGTCTCACTCTTGCTCCGGCTTGTCTCAGACTGTTGAGCTCAAGGGATCAGTCCACCTTGGTTTTTCTTTCTTTTTTTTTTTTGAAACAGAGTCTCACTATGTTGCCCTTGGTAGAGCGCAGTGGCATCACAGCTCACAGCTACCTCAAACTCTTGGCTTATGTGATTCTCTTGCCTCAGCCTCCCAAGTAGCTGGGACTATAGGCACCTGCCACAACGCCCCGGCTATTTTTTGTTGTTGCAGTTTGGCCAGGGCTGGGTTCAAGCCTGCCACCCATGGTATATGGGGCCGGCACCCTACTCACTGAGCCATAGGCGCCTCCCGCCACCAGCTAACTTTAAAAAAAAACCAAATAATTGTACAGATGATGGCTCGGCATCTGTAACTCAGTGGCTAGGGCTCCGGCCATATACAACAGAGCTGGCGGGTTCAAACCCAGCCTGGGCCTGCCAAATGACAATGACATCTATAACCAAAAAATAGCTGGGCGTTGTGGTGGGCACCTGTAGTCCCAACTACTTGGGAGACTGAGGCAAGAGAATTCCTTAAGCCCAAGAGTTTGAGGTTGCTGTGACCTGTGATGCCATGGCACTCTACCCAGGGCAGAGTGATGAGACTCTGTCTCAAAAAAAAAAAAAAAAAAATTTGCAGAGATGGAGTTTTGTTCTTGTCCAGGCTGGTTTCAAAATCCCAGCCTCAAGTGATCTTCCCATCTTGGCCACCCAATGTTCCAGGATTACTGGTGTCTGCCACTATGCCTGGTTTCTGGTTGTCTCTTAACACTTAGAATTGTTGCCTCCTCTAGGAAGACTTTATCAGCTTTTCTAGAAAAATTAACAACTTCTTTGTCTTCTTTGTAAACTTTAGTCTTTTTCTTTCTTCTCTTCCTCTCCCCGCCCTTCTCTTTCTTCCTTCTTTCCTCCCTTCTTTTTTTTTTCTTTTTTTTTTTTTTTTTGTAGAGACAGAGTCTCACTTTATCACCCTTGGTAGAGTGCCGTGGCATCACACTACTCACGGCAACCTCCAACTCCTGGGCTTAGGCAATTTTCTTACCTCAGCCTCACGAGTAGCTGGGACTACAGCCACAACGCCCAGCTGTTTTTCTGTTTTGCAGTTCGGCCAAGGCTGGGTTTGAACCCGCCACCTTTGGTATACGGGGCTGGCACCCTACTCGATGAGCCACCGGTGCCACCCTCCTCCCTTCTTTCTTGAAGTATGATTTACATACCACAGATTCACCATGTTATAGTCTTCAATTCAGTGGTTTTTATATATTAACAAGGTATGCAGCCATAACCACTACAAAAAGAACCTGGTACCCATTAAGTGGTCACTTCCTATTCCCTCTATCCCCTACTAACCACTAATCTACTTTCTGTTTCTATGGATTTGCCTATTCCAGAATTTCATATAAATAGAATCATATAATAGGTGGCCTTTTGCAACTGGTTTGTTCATTTACCATAATTTTTTTTTGAGAGAGTCTTACGATGTCACCCTGGGTAGAGTGTTGTGGTACTCCCAAGTAGCTGGGACTACAGGCACCTGCCATAATACCCAGCTATTTTTTGTTGCAGTGGTCATTGTTGTTTAGCTGACCCAGGCTGGGTTTGAACCTGTCGGTCTCAGTGTATGTGGCTGGCGCTGTAACCACTGTGCTATGGGGGCCGAGCCAATTTACCATAATGTTTTCAAGGTCATCTATGTTGTAGCATCTATCAGTACGTCATTCCTTTTTATTGCTAAATAATGCTTCATTCCATAGATATAGTACATTTTGCTTACCTATTTATCAGTTGCTAGAAGGATCTTATTTACATATTATTGTTGGACTCATCAGATTGGTTATTGTGTATTTATATATCTATCAATTGACTAGATGATCCCTGAGGGCTTCAGTCATCATTGCTTTATGGCCATCCGTGAGTCTGTGATTCTTTTTTTATTTTTTTTTGGAAACAGGTCTCATTTTGTCGCCCTTGGTAGAGTGCTGTGGCATCACAGGTCACAGCAACCCCCAGCTCTTGGGCTTAGGTAGTTGTCTTGCCTCAGCCTCCCGAGTAGCTGGGACTACAGATGCTCGCCACAACACCCAGCTATTTATTTATTTATTTATTTATTTATTTATTTATTTATTTATTTATTTTCTGTTGCAGTTTGGCTGGGACTGGGTTTGAACCCACCACCCTCGGTATATGGGGCCAGTGCCCTATTCACTGAGCCATAGGTGCCGCCCAGAGTCTGTGATTCTTCAATGTATCTTCAGTGTATCTTTAGTGTCTCCCAGTACTGGTTAGTCATAGATGTTTAATTAGTATTTATTGATGAGTCTTTTTTTTTGTTTGTTTTTGTTTTTGTTTGAGATGGTCATGATGTGTTGCCCATGCTAGAGTGACACAGCATCAGTCTAGCACAGAGCAACTGCAAACTCTTGGATTCAGGTGACCCACGTGCTTCAGCTTCCTAAGTAGCTGGGACTACAGGTGCCCCCCACAATGCCAGGGTAATTATTCTATTTTTAGTAAGGATGAGGGTTTCACTCTTCCTTAGACTGGTCTCAAACTCCTGAGCTCAAGTGATCTTCTTGCCTCAGCCTCCCAGAGTGCTAGGATTACAGGCATAAACCACTGTGCCTGGCCCCTATTGATGAGTCATTTTACCTCCCTTTCCAGAGAACTTGATACTTTCTGCCTTTTCAGTGCCCCTGAGATCCAAGCCATGATACTTGTGTGGAATGTTCTCATCTCCTTTCCTCACTTTGTCTAATTCTGTCCTCCTCCTGGAATTGTCTCAAAATCTGCCTCCTTCAGGAACCCTTCTAATAGCATCTAAGCCTCAGACTCTGTTGCTTCCTTCTCTGAATTCTAGTATACTTAGACTCTGTGTCATTCGTTAGGCACTTAAAGGTAGCCTTCTACTATCTCCTTAACTAGATTGACACTAAATCCACCAATACTGAGATTCCCTTTTGGTACCTGTAATTAAAAAATGTTCTTTTTTCTATTCATGTATAAAATGCTTGTACATTTTATGAATTAAGATCAAAATGTTCATAACTATTTTGTGCTTCTGATCTGAAATTTGCTTTGCTGTATCTATTTTATGTTGTCAGAAATGCTGCTTCACAATAGGTCAGAAGCCTCTGACAGAACCATCTGTTTGGTATATGGGTAGATTTTGTTAGGAATCTTACCAAGTCATTCTAGCAAGCTCTGGTTAGGGCAAAGTAGAATTCACTGATTGACCTAACCTGTGCTCTCAGCCCAAAGACTCCTGACCTGGTTTTATCTGTCAGCTGGTTGCTGTTATCCTTGTTCTTTTTTTTGAGACAGACCCTCAAGCTGTCACCCTGGATAGAGTGCAGTAACATCACAGCTCACGGCAACCTCCAATTCCTGGGCTCAAGCGAGTCTCTTGCTTCTGCCTCCCAAGTAGCTGGGGCTACAGGCACCCGCCACAATGCCCGGCCATTTTTTGGTCGCAGCCGTCATTGTTGTTTGGCGGGCCCAGGCTGGATTCGAACCCGCCAGCTCAGGTGTACGTGGCTGGTGCCTTAGCCCGTTGAGCCATAGGCACCGAGCCTGTTATCCTTGTTCTTCATCTGTGGACCGTGGATTAAATGTTTTAAAAAATTTCTTAGATGTTTAGGCTGGGCACCGTGGCTCTGTAATCCCAGCACTCTGAGAGGTAGATGAGGGTAGATTGCTTGAGCTCAGGAGTTCAAGACCAGCCTGACCAAGAGCAAGACCCACATTTCTAAAAATAGCCAGGTGTTGTAATGGGTGCTTATACTCCCAGCTACTTGGGAGGCTGAGGCAAGAGGATCGCTTGAACCCAAGAGTTGGAGGTTGCTTTGAGTAATGATGCTGTGGTATCTATTGAGGGTGACAGAATGAGACTCTGTCTCAAAGAAAAGAAAGAAAAATTCTTAGATGTTTAGTGGAAGACTTGATTATTTTTTTAAATTAAGATCATGAGTCATGGCAGCTTTTTTTTTTGGACACAGTCTTACTTTGTCACCCTCAGTAGAGAGCTGTGGGTGTCACAACTCACAGCAACCTCAAACTTGTGGTCTCAAGTAATTCTCTTGCCTCAGCCTCCAAGTAGCTGGGACTATAGGTGCCCCCCACACTGCCAGGCTATTTTTATTTTTATTTATTTTTATTTTTTTTTTTGTTTTGAGACAGAGCCTCAAGCTGTCACTCTGGGTAGAGTGCTGTGGCATCACAGCTCACAGCAACCTCCAATTCCTGGACTCAAGTGAGTCTCCTGCCTCCGCCTCCCAAGTAGCTGGGACTACAGGCGCCCGCCACAACGCCTGGCCATTTTTTGGTTGCAGCCATCGTTGTTTGGCGGGCCCGGGCTGGATTCGAACCTGCCAGCTTAGGTGTACGTGGCTGGTGCCTTAGACGCTTGAGCCACAGGCACTGAGCCCACCTGGCTATTTTTAGAGGTTGGGGGGGGTCTCACTGTAGCTCAGGCTGGTCTCGAACTCGTAGGCTCAGGCAATTTACTTGCCTCGGCCTCCCAGAGTACTGGGATTGCAGGCATGAGCCACCGCACTCGGCCTTCCATGGCAGTATTTTAGAGATCAATTCCATGTTCAAAGGCATTTTGGGAAGTTTTTCTCCCTTGAAAATTCACTTCTCTTACTATTCCATAAATGAAATAGCAAAGAACGACTTTGTCAAATATACAGTGAATACATTTCTTAAGAGAAATCAATTGTGTAATACTAGTAACAGTTGCAATAGCCTATCAAAATAGAAACTTCTACTCTTTTACATTTGACATGTCTAAATTTTGTCTCCACTGATACTCTTCCCCCAAGTTTTATCTCTCCAGCTTACTAACCTCTCATAAGGGATCTTGAATCTTTATTTTATTTGGACTCACATGTACACTTCAAGTTATTGAAACAGTGACCTCGGCTCGGCGCCTGTGGCTTAACGGGCTAAGGCGCCAGCCATGTATACCTGAGCTGGCAGGTTCGAATCCAGCCCAGGCCTGCCAAATAACAATGACGGCTGCAACCAAAAAATGGCCGGGCGTTGTGGCGGGTGCCTGTAGTCCCAGCTACTTGGGAGGCAGAGGCAAGAGACTCGCTTGAGCCCAGGAATTGGAGGTTGCTGTGAGCTGTGATGCCACAGCACTCTATCCAGAGTGACAGCTTGAGGCTCTGTCAGTGTAGGGACCTGGGCACAGGTGTTCTGATTCTTAATCCCATGTTCTGTCAATTAAATAAATATATACTTTAAAACTCCTGACACTTAGTAGGTATTCCATAAATTTTGATCTCACAAATCCCTGTGCTCTACTTGTACAGGCTGCTTTCTTCGCACAGGAGGTGACCTGTTAATGCAGCTTTTTCTCAGCTTCCATTGCTATGATAATGTTAATTACTTAACATCTTGTTCTAAAGCCCAAGATCCCAACTGAGCTTATACCTGGGGCTCCTGCTATAATGAACATGGCTTCTGGGGTGGGAAAGGATAAATTTTGAACCCTTTCTAGAGCTACAAAGTTGTTTTGTCATTTGCAATTTTTGTTTATTAGGAAACAAGATAAATTCACCCCAGTGTGCTCATGCTGCTTAAACCTCAACATTTTTAAAAGCTATTCTCAGGCAATGTGGTGCTAAAAAATAGCATTCAGGACAGCAGAGTCAATTGTTATAGAAAGATTAAGAAAGTTAGTAGAAAATAGAGAACATCTGATGCTTTTAAGGGGCACTTTTCCAATTATATTTACTGTTAGGGACTAACAGCCTTTGAAAAATCAATGTTCACCCACTGATGAACATGGTTGTTGCCATACCATATGAATATGGTTGTTGCCATACCATATTTAAACAGTCCCCATTCATTTACTAAATTTAGCCCACAAAAAGGCACCACTTTACTGGCAATGTAGGACTCTTAGTCTTCTATTAGGAAATAAAAAATGAGGCAAAGATGCTCTTTCTCCTCGCTTGCTGCTTCTGGATTATCTCTGCGAGTGGTTCCTGAGCTTGCTGTGCAGCATCCCCAAAATAAATACCCTTTTGAACTCTAGTAATGCCACTTGCTCCTTGTTCTCACACTGTGGAAGAGATATCTGCTTTTGAAAATGTTAATCTCTGGGCTGCATTCTCTCTTTTTATTCCTTCAGGATTCATCCTTATTTTTGCTCTTCCAGCTTTCCAAACTAGTGTGACCAAATCCTCCTGTTTAAAATCTTGAAATGATTTCTGTTTCCCTGATTGAACTTAATGGATAGAGGAATCAAATCAATATGTTGATTTTAAAAATGTGTCAATTGCTTCGAAGGAGATAAACAGAAGCCCTCTGAAAAGTGAAGCTATTTGGGGCGGGTGCCTATGGCTCAAAGGAGTAGGGCACTGGCCCCATATGCCGGAGGTGGCGGGTTCAAACTCAGCCCCAGCCAAAAACTGCCAAAAATAAAAAAAAATAAAAATAAATAAGTGAAGCTATTTGAGCTACAGTCTATGAGAAGGAGATGGTGTGTTTCAGCCGGGAGGACCTGATTTGGGTGACAATTAATGGGAGCTTTGATTAGAGGGATGGCAGTAAAGATGAAGAAGATGGATCCCAGGTGTGTTTTTCAGCTAGAAACAAAAAGTATTCTCTATAAAAACATGTTGGAGTGGGAGAGGAACAGTAATAGATGTTGTGGCAGGCTGAATAAAGATATCCAGGTCCTAATCCTTGGAACTGGTGAATCTTACCCTATATGACAAAAGGAGACTGTGCAGATGTGCTTAAATTAAAGATGGTGAGATGGTGAGGATGATTTTGGATTATATAAGGGGATTCAAAATTCATTCACAAGTGTTTTTATTACAGAAGGAGATTTGACACAGAGTAGAACAGAGACCATTTGACTGAATGGAGGGAGGAAAGCAAAATCAGATACACTACCCCACTGGCTTTGAAGACAGAAGACATGGCCGTAAGTTAAAGGATACAGTGAGACTGGAAAAGTCAAGGATTTTCCCCTGCAACTTCCAGAGGCGTGAACCTGGCTGGTGCCTTGACTATGGCAAGGAGAAATGCATTTTGAATTTCCGGCTTCTAGAGCCATAAGGCAGTAAATTTGTGTTATTTTAAAATATCAGATTTATGTAATTTGGTCAGTAGGTTTTTGAAATTGAAAAATCAATTTCACTGATAGTTTTCTTCTGATAACCCTTACCATTTGAATTTCAGATATTGTATTTTTCAGTTCTAAGAAGCCATTTGGTTCATTTTTTTGGTTTCTGTATATTTTCTGAAACTTTCTACATCTTTACCCATTATAGTCATCTTTCAAATTAACTTTTTAATATATTTATAGTAACCATTTTAAACTTCTTATTTGTTAATTCCAAGATCTAACATGTATATGTGTCCACTTATGTGACTGATGTTTTCTTTTGAATTTGGATCACAATTTTCTCTTTGGCATATGTCTGATAATTTTGATTATATTTTGGATAATATTCTGTAAAGACTTAATTTTGTAATCTTCCTCTGAAAAACGTGAATTTTGTTAAGCAGGAAAGTTTTTATTTATTTAAACAGATTTAGGGGTTGAAGTGGAATTTTGTTACATGGATATATTGTATGGTGGTGAAATCTGGGTTTTTCGGGTATCCATCATCTGAATAGTATGTGTTCAGTTCCATGAACAAACATGAAGTCACCCTCCCCCATATGTGTTTTCCTTGTAACTATCTTGTGCTTTGGACCCCCAGGCCTATAGCAGTGAATGAGCAGAATATTATAATCTTTCCATTTAACTAACCATTTTACCTTTTGAGTTGTCTCCTAGAAACAGCAGACTTCTCACCTGATAGCACTGCCAAGACTCTCCATCTATCACTAACATGTGACTCCTGAATCAGACCTCCTGTGCATATTGTTTTTAATACAACCTATCCCAATACATATAACCACCTTACTGAACCCCTTAAAAAAACCCTACCCTTAGTTGGTTGAGGAGACAAAATTGAGGCATTCCTCCTATCTCCCAGGTGACAGCATCTGTAGTAAATTACCTTTCTTCCTTGATTTAGATTTGAGCTCTGACAGCTTTATTTCTGTAATGGTTCTCAACCAGTTCCTGAGGGTTCTATTCTTACATGGGCAAGGATGAGAGCTCCCTGTAGCTCTCTGTCACTTCCAGTTTAAAACAGTTTTTACAATATAAGTCAAATCTATTTCAGAAACTTCATCTAGACCATAAGTTTATTCAAAACTAACTTTCCCCTCTGCTTTTTTCTTTGGGTATGTGGTCAAGGATGGAAAGACAGAAGTTCTTGGGTAGCATGTGTACCATCTGGGGTATTAGGGGGAAGGATAATGGTTGGCCTATGAGTCTTGACTAGCTTCCTTACATGTGTCATTCACTCACCAAGTCACCAGACAAGTTGTTATGGCATCAGGTTTCTGTTTTTTGTAGTTTCTGTTGAAGTCTGGGGTCACAGCTGGAGCTTCTAACTCTGACATCCCCGAATCCATATTCCCCTCAACCAAGACCCGAGCCTCAGTTGCTTTGCCATTTCCTAATTATTAATTTATTTTATATGTCTGCAGCCAAGCTAAAGTGTTGAAACAAGGCCTTATTAAATTTGTAATGTTAGATATTGGTATTTTGATGGGAATTGTGTTGAATCTGAAAATCACATTGGGCAGTATGGACATTTTAATGATGTTTTATGTTGATTCTGTCAATCCTTAAAAAAGGGATTTATCCATTTGTTCCTGTAACCTATAATTTCTTTCATCGGTGTTTTTTAGTTGTCCTCGTAGAGATCTTTTACCTTTTTGTTAAGTATATTACTATGTATTTTATTTTCCTTTGTAGCTATTGGGAATTTTATTTAGATCTTGATTTGACTCTCATTAGTACAGCTTTACTGTAGCCTTCATGGATGTTATTATGTATTTTGGGGGTATTGGCTGTAATCTTTTCATTTCTGATTGAGTTTATTTGAGTCCTTGCTATTCTATTTCTGGTTAATCTAGCTAGTGTTCCATTGATTTTATTTATCTTTTCGGAGAATCAACTTTTTGTTTCTCTTTGAATTAACTTGTAGTTCTATTCCATGATGGTCTGAGTAAATATATGGTAAGATTTTTATTTTTTTTTTAATTTTCTGAGACTTATTTTGTGGCCTAAGATATGATCTATCTTGGCAAAACGTTCCACGTGTTGATGAGAGAATATATATTCACTAGTTTTGGAGTAGAATGTTCTATAATAGTTTCTTAGGTCCATTTGTTCTAGGGTTTTGTTTAAGTCTAGTGCTGCTTTATTCATTTTCTGATTTAGTGATCTGCCCAGTTCTGTCTGTGGATATTGAAGTTCTGGGCTATAATATGTTGGCCTAATGGATTTTCCTTTGTAGATTAGCTGTTGCTTTCATCCTGTAGACTATAGAATGTTCTTTTTCATTTTTACTTTGGCCAGGTTAATATGATTATGTGTTGTCGAGATGTCCTGTTTGTTAACGAATCTTCCTAGTGTTCAATAACCATCTTGTATCTGGATTTTTGAATCTCTGCTGATACCAGGAAAGTTCTGCTCAATAATTCTCTTGTAAAAGGTTTCTATACCTTTTGCTTTTTCTTCTCCCTTTGGGATATCTATAATTCATCTGTTGGCTCCTTCACATAGTCACACATTTCTCTGAGTCATTATCCATTCTTCTTTATTCTTTTGAAGCCTTGTCTTCAAGCTCTGAGATTCTATTTTTCTGCTTGGTCTAGCCTATTGTTGATGTTTTCTGTTGTATTTTATTATACCTAAATGATACATATCTTTAGGTTTTATTATATCCTTTCTTATGTTTTCTATTTCTTTAGTGAATATTTCATATTTTTCATTCATGTCCTAAATTTTTTTAGGGGGCAGTTCTTTGTTTAGTTTTCAATTTTCTCTTGAATTCCATTGATCTTGTTTGTCATCCATATCTTGAATTCCATTTCTGACATTTTGACAATTTCCTTTTGGTTGGGGTCTTTTGTTGCACATCTGTTGTGATCCTTTGGGGGTGTCAAACTATCTTGCTTTTTTTTATGTTGCCAAAATTCTTTCCTTGGTTTCTTTTCATCTGAAACCTCAGCTCAGAGCTGATAGGTTTACAGCACACCTGTCTCCTTTGCTGGAAACTCTCCTACTTAGAAAGAAGCAGGAAAAAAATCACTGGACAGTGCTTTTGTGTCCTACTCTGGAGGAGTGACCCATCAGTGCACTGACAGCCTACAATACAGCTGTTCTCCTGCATTGTCCCATTCCCATGTGTTTGTCACAGTTAAAGTCAGTGCTGGGAAATATTTATTTGGATTAATGAATTGATTTCCATTTTTCTTTTGAAAGGTTGGGCAGGGGGTGGGGCAAATCTCTCTTCATGGAGGCAGGTAGCATGTCCTTGCCATTGCTTGGACATGTCACAGGACTGCAGCCAGCATTGAGTTGGGTCACCACATGTAGTGGGGCCGGGACACCTTGTGGTGTCTTGATCAGTGCCTAGGCACATTGTGTGACCTTGGCAGATACCTGGGAAAGTAATAGGACCTTGGCCAGCACCTAGGCAAGTGTAGAACCTTGGCACATAATGAGATCACAGCTGGGCTGGTAGTGGGGTAGGGTCACAATAATTTGAAAGGTGTCTTTGTGGGTTATGGGATCTAGGTGGGTATCTGGACAGGTTGGGGGTCTTGGTCAATGCCTGGGTGGGCTGCAGGACAACCTCCAGCAGTAGGGTAACTACTCAGGCCAGAGGAGTGCCTGGTGGCACTGGGATGATGTGCATCTCTAAGCTCTCCCTGTGCCCAGATCTGGCTGTGGCAGCTACTGTGGTGTTATACCGGTGGGCAGGGGTGATACTACTAAGATGGCAAAGTGGCAGCAGGAAATGCTGAGGGTCATTAGGTATCTGCTGTACTCAGACAATCAGAAAGCAGCTGGTGGGGTGGCTTGGAGAGTGCATGGGCCCCATTCATAGGGGCATGAGAGTGCCTGCCCTCCCCACTCTCTCTCTGACCTGGCAGATGTAATGGGGAGGCAGCTGCAGTGAAGCCAACCCTTTTACAGATTAGGCACTCTGAGACTTCAGTGCAGATTGCCATCTGTGGTAGTGACCTGGCACCAGAAGTTGGTGGGACCAAACTGTGCCTTTTTTTCTAATGCAATGCTGCTGGAGTGTCCAAGCAGCTTCCCGATCAGTTTAGAGGCCTGCTGTGGTGGGAGAGCCCCCTCACAGCTTGCATTTCAGAGTCCACTGAGGGAGTGCAGAACACTTGGGGTCTCTCCCTTAACACTTTCTCACATGTGGATGCTTTCTCCAGGTATCTTCCTATCTTGCTGAAAAGACTACCACATCTCTTTCCTCCCCACTTTGGGTGTCTCAGTCACTTTTTTGATGATTCAGAATGATCTCTCTGAGACAGTCCATCCATGGGCAAACATCAACTTGCAACCTTTGATCATCTCCTTGAGAACAGCAAGTTGCAGGCTATTTCTCGTCTGCCACCTGGGCCCTTCTCCCCCAAATCTCCTTTTTAAGAAGACTTCCAGATAGTTGCAGGTACATTAGTGTTTAACAACTGGTGTATGTATAGCTGAAAAACAAGGCAAAGATTTCTAAAGTTCTAGGGTTATAATTCAATCCTTCATTATTACAGTGCTAACTTGTAATAACTTATCAAGGAGTAGGAAATAAAATAGTGGAGGAAGATTCCACTTATTTTAAATATGAAAAGAGTAATGCAAAAATTTGGCCTCAGTGTGACATTAAGTGGTAGAAATAAAGAGGCAGTGAATGGTAGACATTTACTGGGCGATGAAAGTTATATGGGGATGAATTTACATTAACACTAATTCCAGTTAAGGAATGTTTGACCTGAAATGCCTCTCCTGTGGTAAAAGTCAATTCTGCTCCTTTGGTTAAGCTAGAAGGAAAGGAAATGAAAAGCATTTCTAATTGACTTTCAAAGGGCCAGGAATAGCAGTGATAACTCAAAATTAACATTAAATGCTAATTCAAATATTTGTAGGTAACAGGGATTGAAATTGAAAGCACACTTAGTTAATTAGCCAGGGTCCTAAATCCTGAATTTTATCACACTTAGTAAAAGAGACTTGAATGAATTGTGGTTCTGATATGACAGCTTCTAAAATCTTACCTTCAAAACAATGGTCAATGTTAAATATTGGGGAAGTTAAATCAAGACTTGGAGTTGCCACTCTCTGCACAGATTTGCATAATCTGACAATTTTCTTCCATTGATATGGCCTTTGTAAAAAATGTATTAGCCTACAAATTACAGCTTCTTGATTTCCATTTGTTCTTTCATCAGACATTTATTAAACACTTTTTATGTACTAGGTAATGAGCTGCATTCTGGGAATATACTGAAGAAAGGACAGCTCCTGACCTTTTGCAGTTTTTGGCCAGGGCCAAGTTTGAACCTACCACCTCTGGTACGTGGGGCCGGCGCCCTACTCCTTTGAGCTACAGGCACTGCCCAGCTCCTGATCTTTTGTTGGTAGGGTGGTGAGGAGGTGAGAAAGTTCTGCATGAATGGGGGAAATTCTTAGAGGTTTAATCCATGAGTGATGGAGAAAAGGAGGGATTTATGAAAATAGGGCTAGAGTATCATACAGAGAATGCAAAATATACTGAAGAAATGTTTAATATGCATGACCTTTATCAATATACAAAATGGTTAACACTGAATATCTTATTTGATCATTTCAGGAAACATGTAGATATTAATTCTTTTGCAAATGAAGAATCTGAACCTGAAGAAAGATCAGACTTATTTGGTATCTTGCAGGCAAGTGGTTGGACCTGAATGAGAAATCATTTTTTTTGGCCCTAGAGTCCACATAACTAGTCCATCATTTCATGACTATTATAGGTAACAATATGTCTAGGAATTTCATTTTGGAATGTTTTAGGATCTTCATCCATGTAACTATGAATATAATCCTGATTCATCATCTGATTGGTGAAGGAGATATATGTATATCACGTGATTGGTTGATTGCATTTTGCAATCAATGTCATTATTTAGTGTGATTTTCCTCTTCCCCTTGTGCTCTATGTCTGTCTGAGAATGGCAAAAGCAAATAAATAAAACCTTCTAATCTTTAGTTAAAGATTATTGAACAATGGGCTCCACTGCTAGAAATTTCAAATATACCACTTTCTTTAATGACTATTTATAATTTATACAACTACTGTTGCCAAAGCATTGTACTGGGACTATGTAAAAAAAAAAAAAAATAAATGAAATTTTTATTAGTTCAGTTGCCCAGGATTACCTCAAATCTATTAAGGCAGAATTTCTGGGGGTTAGACTTAAGCCCCAATGTTGTTAAACTTCCCCACATTTTAAATATTCCTAGGAATGACTAACTCCAATGTGTTATTAAATGGCTAGACAATTAATAACAGCTAATATAACTGGACATTTATCATAGACCAGGAAACACACTCAGTGGTTCCATTGGATAATCTTTTTTTATCTTCACAACAACTCCATGAAGATAATGTTATATATAATTACCATTATTTACATTTTTTTAGATGTGAGAAAGGAGGCTTTCTTAGAAGCTAGTGTGTCCAAGGTCAATGGCGAACCTAAAATTTCTGACTCTAGATTCTCAGTGCTAGTCACTAGATTACAATGCCTTCTTACAAAAAAGCTAAATAGAAGGGAGATGTCTTTGAGAACTAGTTTTCAAAGTTAAATTTGGGGTAAAGCTCCTTCAATACTTGAGTAAATGATTCTCTGTCCAGTGAAGAAAAAAAAGAAAGAAAATAGAAAGATGAAAAATAAGCTGCAAATGAATTAAGATCCCTTTTATTATTTCCTTTGAAATTGGGAATGTATTTTGATGTAGGCTTACAAGTTAAAAAATTAAGCTGCCCTCAGGAGCAGCATATCATACCGCGGTCTGGAAGGGGGCCGCTGTAGCAGATGCTGACGCAAAGCTATAGGAGAACATCTGTGCCAGCAGAAAGGGAGACATGGTATAGATATGTGCATTCAGTGGGGTTCTGGAACATCATACAAGGTTGCAACCAGAGGTGCAGAGCCATGCACACTTCCAGGTTTCATATGCTGAGGCATTTTACTGCGTAAATGTGGTTTGCCTGCTTCATGTTTGTCTTGCATGAGGCACTATATACGGATAGCATGTAGCATGGGGCTAGGTTTGAATTCTGAACCTAAAATGGAGTGATGATATTCTTATAGGGTTATTGTGAGACTTATGAGATGGATCTTATACTATGTAATAATATAGCAATATGTTCTTAAATATCAGACTATTAGGCCCAGAATATCATCTCAATAGAGGTTAGTTTTTATTATTTCTGTTACTATTCCATTAAATCAAAACAGAACATAACTAGAGTTCCTATATTTTGGTTGAACCCAGGATTTCTAAGAAAGGAAGAAGATGTATCACCTTCCAATATTCTTTGAAAAAAAAGTAAAAAATTTCAGGGAAAATGTACAATTATCAATACTATATTTAGACATAATTAGATAAGTGTAAGGGAGCATGCTCAGTGGTTAGGAACATATACACAGGAGTCACATTTGTCTTCCAATTATTAGCTTTGTGACCTTTAGCAAATTACCTAATGTCTCTGAGCTTTAGTTCTGTCATCTTCATATTGAGGGTAATGAATGGCATTAAATAATTTAGGATTGAATGCATTCATATTTTTAAAGATCTTAGAACAGTGTCTTATATATAGTAAGTATAATATGAGAATAAATTGAATAAAATTAAATATCACATAGAGATAGAAGCTTTCAGTATGTTTTTGGGGAAAAACTGATTGATTCTAAATGAGTGATTCAGGGAGCTTTTCTTGATAGAAGTGGTGTTTAGATGGCCCACACACTATTACTATAAGGTTTTTGACCAATGTGTAGTGAGTAAAGATGGATCTTTTTGGATGATTCCTATTGTCTATGCTAAATGTAAGTTTAAATGGCTTCTAACATTAATGGAAAAGTGAGGGATCTCATCTCTGTGACAAAGAAAGACAAGTCTAACCAGAAGTTAACTACTTACCATAAAGGTGGGAGAGGAGAGTGTCCACCTTTGCCTGCCAATCAATGCCCATGTCCCTAGCCTAGACCCTCTCAGGGGAAGGTAAGTTGGCCTTCTTAATCCTTCAGCATTGTAAAAGGAAAAGAGCTACTACAAAGATAGAACTCTCATGGCTCCAGCACTATGACCCACTGTATCTGTCATTGATCCTAACTCATTCTAAGGGAACCAGTGAAAATGGGGTACAAAATGAAGGCTAAACAGCCTTCAGAGGTCAATTTCCCCCCTTCCTTTAATAACCTGATGAGCTTAACAGCAAGATTAGTTGTCAGCTGGAGACATTGCTGAATTACTTAAGACAGGAAAATGATTAGTGAATTTTCAGAAAATGCCTCCTTATACACTTCATATAGCCCCTTTACCAACTTTCATGTAGTCACATGATTTGAAAATCTTGGCACCTAATTTGTACTGAGCAGTGGGAATTTAGTCATCAGGGCAAAACAAAGCTGGGTTCAGCTTTTAGGAAGACGCTGATAAATTTGGCTTTAAATTATGCTGAAGTCAAATCAGTCAGAGGGGAGTAAAAAAAATGAAAACAAGAATGGTATAAGAGACCAAAGTTTTCTTAGTCTAAAAGTAGATTTAACCACAGAGTAAAGAATAGGCTATTAATCTAAGTAAGATTAGTGACATTAGTTACAGACTAATACAGAAAAGTCAAGTCAAGGCACATATATCATTTAAACAAATGCAACTTCCTATCACAAAAATACTTGACAAGACAAAATAATGTGTAGTCAGAAATTCCAGTTGCTCAGAAAGTCTTATTTTATTATACTAATTGTTGATAAATATAAAAAAATCTTAATCAACATTGACAGAAAACGTGAATAATTTCATCTTTCAACAGAACCTATATTCTATCTGGATAGTGACTTCATTTATATCACTTTTTTGGTTATCAATGTGTACTATTAATTAGTCTAAGCTAATAGTCTTAACCCTTTAAGCTTTTGTCTTGCTCATGGGGTACTTTTTCAACAGAGCATTTGTATTCTTCAAGAAAATACATATGTCTATAAATATGATTTAACCCACATTTTAATAACTAAAGTATGTCAATGTAATAAAAAATTCCTAATTTTGATTTCCACAGAGTTTGTAGTCTGGCAGGGACCAATTAGAATGGCAGATCATCCTCTTAGGCCTTCATGAAAATCCCTTTTGATATTGTTCCCCAAAGCCTATAAAATGAGTCAGTATAGGAATTAATTGAGTGTCCCCAGGGGCATGCTATCCATTAGGAGAATTATCCATATCTCCATTTTTCCTACTCCTACCTATTCACCTGAAAATTTCATACAAAATATGGCAGCTAAAAGTAGACACCTGGTATTACAAGGCAAGCAATTTCAAATGCCCCAAATTTGTACCAAACCTGTACATTTTAACATTGCTAACCATTCACGTTTTACATATATCTCTTTTACTATCAGGAAATTTAACAACTGAAATTAAATCTTATGTCCCTTTTCATACAAAATTAAAAGATCAAGATTATGTCTAAAAGCATCTTCTCTCTTGTATTTTCTTATTTTACTGAGTTTAAGTCAAAAGAAAACTTACTTAACTGTTTTGGTAGGGAAACAGGGGTTTCTTCTTCATTAGCAATTGCCTTGGATTCCTTTCCTCTACAAATAGTGAAGCTTTTTTGGACACTTTAATGTGGACTACTCCCAACTAAAAAAATTCTCCCATATACTCTTTCAAAGTTCAGAAATACCATAAGACATATAAGAACATCACAGCACAAGACCCACACTTCATCCACAAGAGACCCAGGACCCTTGGGACATTGGCAGCCCAGAAAATCTAAGCATATTCCACAAACAAAACAATTTTCCAAGAAAGAATTATGTCCCTGAAAAACAGATGTTACAAAACAGATCCAAATCCTGTTACAAATAATAGGTAACACCAAAGACCTTGTGATAACTGAGAGAAGAACTAAGAAGGAAAAATAAGAGTTTAAGAAAGAAAACTTTTTTAGTTTATTTTGCTTTTTCATGTTCTCTATCAATTCCTTGAGTTCAGTGCCTGTAAATTTAATCTTCATATGGGAGAAACATTTCACTCAAATTAATTGTGAGGGAAAAATAAAAAAAGAGAGAAGGAAATAACAGCTCACTAGGAAAGACGTATTAAAATATTCTCATCTTCAAAAAGGTCTCTTCATTGATGCTACCTTTCCCCCTTTATGTCAATTACAGTCCTTTGGTCTTATTTCACATTACTGCTTTAGAACAGAGTTCTTGGCCTCCCAATTTTTATTGTGTGTGCCCATGACAGGGCCTGACCTTCTACTCTCTCATGAGCTCAGAATTTCATTTAGGACAAGAATGAAGAATTCATGGATTTGCATTTTCTATTCTCCCAAATTCCTGCTTCTCTCTCTGACATTTTCCATCTCCAGAAAAACCATCATGGTCCTTAGCCATTTGCTGACATTTATATTACTATGTAACAATAGCTGCAGCATCAGCCTACAAACCCCTGAATTCTTTAGAAGGTGGATTGTCCCTCCCAGGGGAAGGTTTCTTCCTGGGTCCGTGTTTTTTAGTGCTGGTGAACAGACTTATGAACTGAGCATGCTATTTCTTTTGCTTCCCAAACCTGCACATCTGGATACTGTACAAGTACCTCTATATGCTGCTCTTTCAGTGTTTTTTTTTCTTGAATTCTCTGACATTCAGAAAACTTTTCTACTACAGTTGCAGCAGAAATATGCCTTGCCATCTCTAGTTTATCTATAGCACTGAAATCTGATTACTTTGACTCTAGAAATCCATTTTTTTTTTTTACTTTGGTGTCTCTTAGTGCCCTTTTGAAAAGGCCAGGTGAGATTTTAACACTGCAAAGGTGTTTCTCAATGTGCTCCTTAATTTGATCCATTTCTCCTTGACTAAGTATAAAACGTATGTATGCTGAATTTGAGTGCCTTCCTTTCTTTTTTTCACTATTTCCCACAGATCGTGTTTTAACTACTAGATCAAAACATTATTCCTTAAGTTTCTTATAGTTTTCTTATACAATGCACACAATTTGATGTTGAACTTCTTACTTGTTGATTGTAGTTATCCCTTTGCCTACCAGAAGTTCTGATATCTAGAGTCACTGTGTTGGATATAGGTCTTTTTCCTTCTGAGCAATTGAATTTTTAATAAATGCACTTAATTTTTCTTCAGCTCAGTACAAGAAAATGTCATAGCTTTTATATACCAGTGATTCACATTTGTTTTTATCTTTAGTGATGAACTTCCAAAGAGAACTGTACTCTGGGATCTGGGTCCCCTGAAATCCCTGCAATTATCAAGATTTAGTAATAAACTTGCCCTCAAAATTTGTCTGGAAATAGAAGATAAAAAAATACAAAGGATCTTGGTGTAAAATATAGCAATCTGAAATTCAAAAATCTCTGCATAGGGTTCTGCCAATTTTGAAGTGCATCTTTCATGACCTTGGAAATGATCATGAACACCTTGATCCCTGGTAAGCATAAGAGAAGAAGAGTGGAAGAGTGTGTGTGTTTGTTAAAACCCATTTTGCTCCCTTCTGGGCTCCCAATTAGGCTACATTTCTTAGTCTCCTTGCATCTACTAAAGTTTCACCACTGGAATATGAGTGAAAATAATGTGTTCCACATCTAGGCACTGCTCATAAAAACTCTTAAATGTGGTCCTCCACCTGTGCTTATATCTTTTCCCTTGTCTACTAGCCAAAGACAGAGGTTCAGCAGAGGACTTCAAAGCTCTAGGGAACTGTGGGGCTATCTGATAGGAGGACCCTGGGTTTCTGAGCGACTTATGCTGAGCAGAACATTCACTCTTTCTCTCCATCCTATTGGATTTCAGATGAGTAAAAATAAAACTAATTTACTAAGCCACTGAGATTTTGGATATATTTGTGTTAGTCTGTCTTGAATTATAAAATAGAATAAAGATTGACTTAGGTGCTTTTTCATCTGTGTCAAAGAGGAATTTATTTAGCATTGGGGAAGATTTTCTGACTCCAAGTTTAAGTAACAGTGTTCTGAAATAAAAGCCACTCCAAGAAAACAGGATTCCAGCACTGCTTTATATCATCTTTTATTTCTTTATCTCTTAAAAGAACTACCTAGAGACTAGAGATACTCTATAGTATTTTTTCTTAGAATATGTTGCCTTTACTCTTTTCCTGCCACAGCATTGATTTCTCTCATTTTAACATATATTTTGTTGTATGAATATTCCACATGTAGATGTGATCTAAGAAAGACTAAAGACATAAAATTGAATATTACAAAATGTTTAGGGTTTATGAGGCAAAACTACAAAGAAACTTCTTTAAGCAAGTATCTCTGACGAGCTAATGGTTCGACTTAAAATCAAGCTTAGTTTTGTCTTGTCCCCTGATAATGTTCAAAGTGAGCACTGTCAAATCAGTGGGTGGGTTATAGTGCTTAGTAATAATGCCAAGTTGGTGGATGGCTTGGAAGAGGATTATATGATATTGCAATAGGAAAAGGAGAGGTTTGGGGGTTAGTGGGTCTGTTTGTTTATTTTTTTGTTTGTTTGTTTTGCCTATAGTGAAGTCCACTTTTCACTTTGGATCTAGACCAAAATAACCATAGCCCATGTTTAGAGTCCAAAAACACAGTAAAACTGTTTTTATTTTGCATAGTCTGTATCTCAAAGGTTTGTTTTCTATTTAATGCATATTCTCACCTGTTCCACCAAAAACTACACCATATGTAAATTATATGTGTTTTAGGATATCACAGAGGAAAAGTAGTTACCCAAATTTTTAGCAGCTGCCTAGTACTAAAATTTGAAGAGAGCAATATATGAATGCATAAAAAGACTATGTAAAGGAATACTTTGTTGTTTCTTGGGGTTTTGTCCTCAAATTCCTATGTGGTGTCCTCACGTGGTGAGGTGGACTAGAGTGTGCAGAACTCTGACGCTTATCTTGAGATATGGCTATTTTCTCCTTTCCAATAAGACCTTTTCAACATGTATCTCAATGTGGAGGGTGGTGGTGCAGAAGGTACCTATTCTCATGTGGACCATGGCTTAATGCAACTTCCACACACATAAAGAACTGAAGGTCAACCTGCCATGACTCAGCTCAGAGCCTCAATACTTTCCTCATGAACTCCAAGGCTCTGCTCTCTGACACTGTAATATAGTTAACGATTATTTAATGGCTCCTCAACAGAACTACTTCTCCCTAGAGATGGGATGAAGAGGAAAGCAATAGTTTTAAGTTAATTTATTTTTTGAATCAATAGACATACTGCATAGAAGTTTTTCATCAAGGGAAGTACCCAAGCTTTTGAAAAGAGACATAGCTATTAAGAGAGACAAAAATGACTTGAATGTTAGCAGGTAAATATTGTAACTTAATTTCCCCAAACAAAAACCTATTATAAACAATATTTGAACTCTAAATGACAAAATCAGGATAGAAATATAAAGAGTAGCATAGATAAAACAGAACACAAAGAACCATAAGATCCAAGTTGCTGACTTTACTTTTCTTGTCTTTATTTTTTAAAAATTATTTTTAAACTACTCATTTATGATATTTGCTTTCCTAAGTGATCAGGCAGAAGCCTGTAACTGTGCTATTATGGATCTGATATAAAATAAAGATCTGTTTTCTTTTATTTAAATTCTTTTTTTAATTATTATTAAATCAAGGCTGTGTACATTAGTGCAATCAAGGGGTACAATGTTCTAGTTTCACATACAATATGAAATATTTTCATCAAACTGTTTAAAATAGCCTTTATGGCATTTTCTTAGTTATTGTATGAAGACATTTATATTCTGCATTTAGTAAGTTTTGCCTGTACTCTTCTAAGATGCACAGTAGGTGTGCCCCCCCCAATTACCCTCCCTCCACCCAACCTTCCCCTTCCCCTCCCTTGCCCCTTTCCCCATATTCTTGTGCTGTAGTTGAGTTATAGCCTTCATATGCAGCTATAAATTAGCTTCATTAGTAGGGCTGAGTACATTGAATACTTTTTATTCCATTCTTGAGATACTTTGCTAAGAAGACTGTGTTCCAGCTCCATCCATGTAAACATTAAAGAGGTAAAGTCTCCATCTTTCTTTAAGTCTGCATAATATTCTGTGGTATACATGTACCACAATTTTTTAATCCATTCATGGGTCAATGGGCACTTGGGCTTCTTCCATGACTTAGCTATTATGAATTGGGCTGCAATAAACATTCTGGTACAGATGTCTTTGTTATAATGTGATTTTTGGTCTTCTGGGTATATACCTAGTAAAGGAATTGTAGGATCGAATGGCAGGTCTATTTCTAGATCTCTAAGTATTCTCCAAACATCCTTCTAAAAGGAACATATTAGTGTGCATTCCCACTAGCAGTGTATAAGTGTTCCCTTTTCCCCACATCCACACCAACATCTCTGGTTTGGGGATTTTTGTTATGTGGATTAATCTTACTAGAGTTAGGTGATATCTCAAAGTAGTTTTGATTTGCATTTCTCTGATGATTAAGGATGGTGAGCACTTTTTTCATGTGTCTGTAGGCCATGCGCCTGTCTTCTTTGGAGAAGTTTCTCTTCAAGTCCTTTGTGCCTGAGATGGGATCACTTGTTCTTTTCTTGCTAATACGTTTGAGTTCTCCGTGGATTCTGGTTATTAAACCTTTGTCACAGGCATAACCTGCAAATATTTTCTCCCATTCTGAGGGCTGTCTGCTTGCTATACTTACTATGTTCTTGGCTGCCCAGAAGCTTTTAGTTTGATCAGGTCCCAGTAGTGTATTTTTGATACTGCTTCAATTGTCTGGGGAGTCTAAGAAACTCTAAGAAAAGAAAGAGCTGAAGATGTTAACAAATGGAAAAGCATACCATGCTCGTGGCTGGGAAGAATCAACATTGTTAAAATGTCTATACTACCCAAAGCAATATATAATTGTAATGCAATTCCTATTAAAGCTCCATTGTCATATTTAAAGATCTCAAAAAAATAATACTTCATTTTATGTGGAATCAGAAAAAACCTCAAATAGCCAAGACATTACTCAGAAATAAAAACAAAGCAGGAGGAATCACGCTACCAGACCTGAGACTGTACTATAAATCGATAGTGGTCAAAGATCTGTTTTCTAATTGATAAATACACTGGACATTATTTTTCCACATTCTAAATAATATCCCATATTGTTCTAGTAAAAACTGATGGCTATACCACTTAGAGTATCACCAGCAATCAAAGATAGGAAAGAATTCCAACTTTTAAAAAACATGTGTTACAACATATAAACTAAAAGTTTAGATGTCACAGGAATCTCTGAATTAAGTCTGTAGGTTTGTTATACAATTTATTTAGAATTATATTGACATGAGTTTATTTAATTTATGGCTAAAATCAAGTTAGGTGCTCATGCATAATAAAATGGAAAAACAGTCAATTTTATTGAATTATATTTCAAATTACAGGGATAGAAATTATGATAAAAATAGAGCTTAACATGAAATTAAAATGAACAGCTAAAGGCTGTTTAGATTGTAACAAACAGAAATTAAACTCATCTGGTTTAGTGTACATATTAGAAAGCTAGTGGAATATCTTAAAGAATAAAAATAGAGTTGAAAAATTAAGAATCAGGAAGGAAGAGAATTGAGATGCTTTGAGGACTCCTAAAGGATGAGTTTAAGCACTACTTCAGAATGGTACTCTCTCTGAGACTTATCTCTGCAGGAAGCAAATGTAGTGGCTATGTATTGCTGTATAACAAACACTCCTAAACTTAGAGGTTTAACACAAGAATTTTATTTCTCACAGTTTCTGTGGGTTAGAAATTGAAGCATGGTTTAGCTCAGTTCGGGGGACTGTTTCATGTCCAAGCTCACTAGCATGATTGTTGTCTTGATCTAGTTCCTTGTGAGTCATTGGACTGAGGGGTGCTGTTCTTTTCTTTTTTTTTTTTGCAGTTTTTTGGCTGGGTCTGGGTTTGAGCCCGCCACCTCCAGTATATGGGGCTACTGCCCTACTCCTTTGAGCCACAGGCACCACCCAAGGGGTGCTGTTCTTGCAGAAAGCTACCAGTTACTTGCCACATGGACGTTCCTCGCTTGACAGCTTGCTTCCTCAGTGTACAAGGTGAGAAGACAGAATATCAGCAGAAACTATAGGTCACAGTTTTGGTTACCTAATCACAGAAGTGGTATTTCATCAGTCCATCATTTTTGCCCTGTTTTATTGTTTGGAAGCCAATCCTAATTTCAGCCCACATTCAAGGGAAGGGAATTAGATAATGGCATGAGTACCAGGAGGGAGAGTCACCGGAAGCCATGTCAGATGCTTCATACACATGCAGTGTCTGTTTTATTTCAGCCAACATTTCCAACTCCTAGGGGGGAAAAGTAAGGAAACATAAGTTAGTTATTATTCCTTAAGCAGTGAATTATAGTGGGGAGGTAATAATATATGAAATATAAACAATATGAAAAAACACTTCTGGTTAGAGCTAAAGCTTGTATATCAGAGCCATTTCTAAAGAGGAAGAGATTAGTATGAGTTGGGTAGAGATGAGTACACTGACTATATATCTAGAATGATATATTTAGAATAAGTAACTTTAGAGTTTATTGCTAAAGGGCGTGGTTCCAAATATCATATAGTATTATTTCTTTAAATATAAACCTAATACTTTTGCCTTTCTGTGTTTACTAGAATGGTCATTCTTAATAGGATTATTTCCCTTCATTTTTCTTTGAGGATAAAAACTTCACATAGTTAATCCCAAAGGAATAAAAACAGTACAAGTTATCATTCTTATTTCTTATTTTATTGAGTTCAAAATGGAGATAAAAGATGTGTCAGTAGAAAGTTCATCCCAATGTCCAATGAAGCTTTACTCTTTTTTTTTTTTCCATAAAAGATCCTAGTGTTGAACATTTTTGAAGGCCAGGATACCCAATTAATTAATTATTTTCTGTATAATTTAGGTATGTTTTTGTCTGCCTTTAGGAGAGTCTGTGTTTTACAAATGTTCCAATAAAATATGGACATAGATTTTAAATATGGCATAGAAAACATTATTTCTTCAGATAAGCTAGATCTTAAAGTCCCTCAAAGTAGTTTTTGAAATTGACACTAGCAGTAAATATGATCTTACAATAGAAATTACCATATTTTGGAGCTAGTTTTACAACACAAATAAATTTCAAGGCACAGGCTGTTTTGAGAGTTGATGTGTCTTCACTAAGATAGACATGTGTGGAATGAATAGCCAACTATGGTTGGCAATGCTATAGTCGTGTATCACTTAGCTCAACCAACACAGAGACATAGAGTTGAATGTCTAGCTTATCGGACACCTAAATTAAAGACCAGGCAGTTTATCCTACACCAATGCCTTTTCCTGATTAGATCTTGGCTTTTATCTCTGCATTTTATTACTAACCACAAAAAGTCTTTTAATTAGTGGAAATGGTCACATGTTGATTTACTTTCTTTAATTACTCTGAATGTAGAACTGCTGGAGGGTTAAGAAAGGTACTATGTTTAAAATCAAGGATTGTGCAGGTTTTTAATCCTTAAGGCACAGACAAGTGGGACTTATCAGGGACATCAGAAAAAAAAAATTTCCTCTTTCTCTTCAAACTCTATCTGTGAGGTTAATTCTGTCCTTATCCCTTTCTTAAATCCCATATTGGTTCCATAGCTTTTCTGCTTTCTCATTTAGAAAAAGACCTTAGCTCCCCCAAATAGTTCAGTTCAATAATGACATATCCAATTAAGAAAATAATGAAAACTGAATTTCTACATCATTTACTTACACCGTACATACTTGCAAATGCATTGTAAATGCAGGAGAGCTGACTGTTAACAAATAAAACAGATGTACATGAAACAGGTATAAGCTCCTTTTCCGCACTCTGGAATTGTTTCTAAATTGAGGCAACTAGCCAGGACTAACTGCATTTCGTGGCCTTCCCTGCCTCTAGGAAGTAGGTAGTAACACAGGAATGCATACTCTGCTTCTAACACTGGACCTTAACACTTGCTAAACTATTCTCTGCTCTTTCTTTTCACTTATTTGCTGGCTGAATGTCAATCCTCAGGACAAGCTTGGAAGCTTCAGTCTAGGTGATGGGTACATGGATATTCAATGTAATATTTTTTAGACTTTTTTTTTGTTTCATAATACAAATTTGTAAAATAATAAAACCAGTGAAGGAAGAAAACAATCTTTCATTCACATTGAAAGCATCGGGTAGAATAAAAATACAGCATCTTGCCACTCCCAGAGAAGCCTCATTTGGGATGGCAGCCAGGCATTTCCTTAACTTAATAGTTTTATTTCTTCTCTACCATATTTATGCTGAGGGAGAGAAATACCTCCTGCTGAGAATGGGAGTCAAAACTACGAACATTAGGAAAAAATGGCCAAGTTCTAACAAAATTTCTAAAATTCCAACAAAGCAAAACTCACGGTTTTTGATGTCTAAGGTTGTTGTGGAGAGGAAGGAGAATAAATGAGAGAGATGTCGAACCCTCCACACTGACCACCTCCCTATGTTGAGCACTTCCTTAAGTTGATTTAATTTTCATAGACCGGACAAATGACAAATGTACCTATCAGTACCATAGGCCTAGTGCCTTATGTTGACCAGTTTGTTACAGTCCCTTGGGTGGTCACCCTACAGAGGTTCTACTATAGTTTGTAAATCTTTTAATGACTATTTTGTAAGTAAAGGTATATTTATCTACAATTTGCAATTTTCCCTACATATGGTGACTTTATGGGTGACCACTGGGACACTTGACTGTTGAAATCCTAAAAATACTTGAATCTCTGAAAATCACTGTTTTTTTGTTTGTTTTGTTGTTGTTGTTGTTTTACATGTCTTTATTTCATTCACTAAACATATCTGTCCGATGAGACTTTCAGGCAATCACAGATTTTTGTCTGAATTTCCTCTGTCAATTTTTATCTTTATTCCTTCCTTTGGCAATAGTAGTATTTCTCCTGCCCTAGTAAGTTATGTCCTCTGCTTTTCCACGTCTTTGTCCTACTGAATGTAAGTGGTTTTAATCAGCAAGCCTTTTGTGTACGTTAGTTCCTTAAAGTATCTGAGCAATAGCTAGCTCTTGAACTCTTTTCCTATAGTGTTCTTAAGCCTCTTTGGAAATCATATTCTGAGTTCCTTGATGGTTGAAAACAGAATAAGCAACAAATATCAGAATAAACAAGAAATATCAGTCTGGTTGCCTGAATGATTTTAGCTGTTCTTAATCCCCACATTGGCTTATCTCTATCTTCAAGGGAAATAAGGTCCAGTCATCTTTCTCAGACAAAGGTTCAACATGTCACTAAGCTGGTAAACTAATCTGTGCTCAGACAAAATAAATGGAGTTATTTTATGTTTTATAATCATTTGGAAGACACACTGGGAAAAAAATGCACAGTAAACTCCTTCTGAAGACTTTTTCTTATTCCTTTGGATAAAAGTTTATTCAGACTTTTGCATTTAAGAATGTACGTATCAAAGAGTAGAAGCTTCACAATTCCTAAGAACTTAGTTTTCAATTTGGAATTTTTCCTTTTAGATTTCTCTGATTTGCACTAAAAACTTTCCTAATCCTTTAAGACCAGTTAAACAAGGTGAAGGGAGGTATTACAAATTCATCTGGTGAATTTAATGAAACCAGACAATCAATCTGACTTTAAAATACCTTTTTACTCTTCTCTTTAGTTAGAATGTGCTTTCCCCTTGAATTTTTAATAGTTTCTTCCTAAATAAAGTATCTTCACGGTCAGAAAAACTAAACGCTTCTATCAGATATTCAAATATTTAGTCTGCAAAACTGCTAAAAATCCAGAAATTTGGAAACATCTATAAACAGCTGCTCTGCAGTTTGTTCTAGGCATCCGCTATCATCTTCCAATCAATGACTGTCCATGTGATACATTTTCATTTTTTTTCTATATATCTCTATTGTTTGTTTGCATTTCAATGAATCACTTTAATAGAAGACTGAGAGTGTGGGTATTAATATTTTTTGAGAAAAAAATACATCATACTTTGTGCTGGTACCTGAACAAAGGAATATGGTAGTATGATATACATGATAATTAATGCCCTCTGAGTCACTCAAAGCCATTGGCCATACAATGTTAACTGTAAAAGCAGATGTTCCGACCTGAAACTTTAGGGACACAGAGCTTCCAGTGACATTAAATTAAAACAGCTTTGAAGAAAGGTTATAACATATTTTAACCTGTCTTAATTATTTAATATTGGCAAATGTAATAATTAACAAAGAATAAAGTGTCTTTGCTAATAATTGTCATGGAGCAGTTGGGGTCATGATAAAGCATTAGAATACATATGATTTACTTATATATATTCTTATTTGTTTCTTTACTAATTTGTTACATTTTTGATGAGTATTTTTATAAACATGCTACTAGGAGGTATGATATCATTTATTAAGCATGAACACTTATTTAGAGCTTGCTATTGTAGAAGCTCTCAGTCTATAGCATCAATATCTTCCATTGCATATTTCATAGTTAACAGAGTCTTCTATTAACTCCTTAATTTAAAAAACTTCAGTGAGTTCTCTGAACAAACTTCTCTATTCAAACCACCTCTTAGACTGACATCCAAAATACTTTATATCAGTCAGTTCAAGTGATGTTATGTAACATAAACAAAATGCCCCCCCAATATTTCAATGACTTACAGTATCAGATATATTTCTTGATCCTGATATGTGCCATTAACAGGTTGACTGCAGATCTGCTCCAAAGTATTTTTGTTCTGGGAATGAGATTGAAGGACTAAACCCAATCTGAGTATGCAACAAAGATTAAAAATATATATATATTGTAGACTGCATACTGTTTTTTAAAACTTTGATGGGACTAGGAATCATAACATTTGTCCCCAATTCATTGGTCAAACATAGTGACATAGAGAAAATATAACTGGGGTATGAAATATAATCCTGCTCCAGGGAGTGATGCTCTAGGAAAAAGCAATAATCCAATCTACCCTAAATTCCCCACTGACTATCAAAGGATCAGTCTTTATGGTTTGGTGGTCTTGTTCTTCCATGGAAGTGGCCTGAAGGTCTCCAGACCATCCTTCATCCCATGGCAAAGAGACCTTTGTGAATGCAATAGTTAAGGTTTTTGCTGCTACAGAAGAATAAATGAGCAGGGCATTGGCCACAGGAGATGGAAAGGTTAACACTGTAAGGTTGGCATGCTCTCACTCTCCCCCCATACTTCTGGGAGTTCTTCAGCCTTTGCATCTCTAAGGGCTTTAGTTGGCTCTAGAGTTTCCTAAACCTGAGCTTACTTGAGGGTAAATGAGGTTGTCATGGCCTTCTATATTTTAAGAAGAGTTAAGAACTGGAAAAACTGCCAGCTTCCAGTAAAAACCAGTAGTTTTTTTTGTTTTTGGCCGGGGTCAGGTTTGAACCCACCACCTCTGGTATATGGGGCCCGCACCCAACTCCTTTGAGCCACAGGCACCGTCCAAAACCAGTAGGCTTTTCAAAGGCACAATGAATGTGTTAAAGTCCACAATTTGAGAGCTGAAAGGAACTCTGGATATGGTTTAGTCTAGAGGATCCTAAACATAGCTGCACATCACAATCACCCTGGCAGATTTTTAAATAGCAGGTGCTGAAGTCAAAACTTCAGCATGCTGATTTTCAGGATCTGGAGTAGAGCCAAGAAGACTTAGTCACTGAATCCGAGCTTCGCTTTACACTGCACCAATTTCTTTTGTTTTCTTTCCACAGTACCCACTTCACACAGCTATAGGGAGAAATACATAAAAAATGTGATCGAATGACATCTAATATAAATTCAGAATCCATTTTTTTTACTGACAGTATTTCCTGTGATCATCTTATAAGAAAGTAGAATATTTATTAATCTTATAACCTTTAAGCTTCTTTAGTTTTGATGGACATGTCTGACTCCTACCTGCTGGTTCCCACCTGTGCTCCAGAGTCAGAGGGTAACCTGAATACCACCTCCTACCAAACACAAAATGAAAATCTCTGAGAGGAACTTCTATTTGACCTCCTCTGTTGAAAAATCATGCTCATGAATATCCTGCCGGTATTTCTCAACTCCCTGCCTCAATAAAAATACTCAGTTTTCTAATTCAGTGTAATAAATAAGTTAGAGCACACTTTATGCCAGATAGTCTCTAAGGTGGATATGTGAGCTTACTCACACTGCTGAAAAGTGTGCAAAATCACAGCAAAAAGTCTGAGTTAATAATCATCCTATCGGCCTCCATGCCTCTCACTCTCAGCCTAATTTTGCGCCCCTAACATGTGCAGGGATGCAATTTCAGTGTTGGGATTCACTTTACTTTGGGTGCCTTTTATCTCTTCCGAGGTTGCACTGAACCAATATTTCTATCTGTCTTGTCCTCCAGTTTATCCTCCTTTTCTTTTCCCAGGATCTGGTGTATGCTACCCCCCACTCTATGCATTTCTTCTCATGAATTCTAAAATATTCTATCCTGTTTCTGACTTTTTGCTATTTATAAATAGCTATATTTAATTCTTTCATGGTTTCTTTTAGAAGAGAATACCACTGCCTCTTTCTTCAAGAACAACAACAAAAAAAGGAATTTAAACTAAAGTAAATGTTTCTACCACATAGATACAAGTAAGTTTTGTTTCAGATTACAAAGTAGTCTTTGGGTCACAAAAGACCCAAATTAATTAATTCTTAGGTGTCACAAACAAACATGTTTTTCTTCCACACTCTTATCATTGTTAGTGTCTTGCCATCACTGTTGGCCAAGTGGCATCATGACATAATTGTTAGCACATCACCTGCATCAATTTGTTAATGCTGTTCACATTGTTATTGCATCAACTGAATTGCATGTGCAATTGGTATTACTAATATTGAAATTTGTTGCTTTCTATAATGTCCTCAGAAAGATGATTGTTATAATGTATCATTGTAATAAAAATGTATGCATAATGTGCTGAACATAGAACAGCATAATACGTAACAATATTCTAATTAAAAATATCTATTCATAAAGTTATTTCAATCACTATCAAATAAGTATGCTCATTGGGAAAAAATCATAACACAGTTTCATTAGCAGGAGATTTTTTTTTTCCTCAGTGGTGAATAAATTAATATTGTGCTTCACACTATTTTTGGAAATGGCATTATGCCCAGCAAAAATTTTCAATCTCCAGTTTTGCTTACAGATTGATATGGCCATGTAACTTAGTTCCAAGCATTAAGATACATATAAGTAGAAGTCACTCATTTGTGATCTTGAAAAAAAAGGAAAAGAAAGGAAGAAAAATTTTTAAATAGACAAAATTAACCAGAAGATGGTGCCTTTGTTCTTCCTCACTGGAATGAACACTTGACTTATGACTGTGTGAATTTGAATACATGATAAGAATAACAGAAATAAGAGAACAACCATAAGAGTATCTTATGGTGTTATGAGGCCATGATACCAGCCTTGAACTTCTTATCTCTAAACTCCTTGGTGAGTGAGAAAAATAAACCCTCTTAATTTTTATTACTGAGGGGGGGTGGTTATCTAGAACTCATAACCATGCATTTTAACTCTACACATAGATTGAAATGAATAACATGAAGTTTATTACACCTTTGATAGCTCTCAAATTGTTTCCAAATAACCCAGAAAGGACTATTCTTCTGGATGTTTTGCTTTATTATATGTATGTGTGTATATATATATAGTACAATATCATATATATATATAAAACAACATATATATGTTCTTAGTCTGTTTGTAATGCTATACAGAATATCTGAGACCGTGTAATTTATAAACAACGGAAAATTATTTCTCACAGTGCTGGAGGTTGAGGAGTCTAACATCAAGGCACTGACAGGTTTGGGGTCCAGGGAGTGCTACTGTCAGGTTCCAAGATAGTGCCCTGTTGGGTTATCTTCCAAAGGTGGAACATTGTGTCTTCACATGGCCAGAGAGACAGAAAGAATAGACTCAGCACCTCAAGCCCTTTTATAAGATGCTACACCCATCCCTGAGGGCTCTGCCATCAGGACTTAATCACCTAAAGCTCCACCTCTTAATACTATCAGATTGGCAATTAAATTTTAACCCCTGAATTAGGGAGTCATTCGACCATAATATAAGTAATATATGTTCATTGTATTAAAATACGTATACGAGTAAATTGAAAATAACATAATGCAAATTTCCACAGTTTGAATTATTAATTAACATTTTAATATAAATAGTAAATATAAAATTAAAATATATTAGGCTCAAACTTCTGCAAAAATAAAGAAAGATATACATGTTTTTATTAAGGTGAATGACATAAGGATGTTCATGGTACTATTTTATATGCATTGTATTGTTCTTTCCATTTTCTGTAGGTTTGAAACTTTTTAAATTACACATGTTTACACAAATACCTATGTATTCCTACATTTTCCAGGGCATTTGATTGGTAAATACCATTATTTCTTGCTTCATTTGGCAAACTTAGGGCTCTCAGACCAAAAACCAGGTGTCTGGGTCTCCATTACCCACCTAGTTCTGTAGCTATCTTCACGTAGAGATTTAAACAGTTCTTTCATTTATTCATTTCTTTCATTCTAGATATATCACCCATCAAACATACATCTACCACTCAACTTAAAAATTGAAACAAAAATTCTGACAACCCAGAGGTCTGTTGTTTTATAGGATTAATTAGAATCCTTTAAATTCCTGTGATAACAAGGAACTTGCTATATTGAGACAAATATCAGAAAATTCCTGCTCTCAAGAATATTCAAATTTGATAAATGAAATGGCTTTCCACGTGTTGTTTAGGAATCCCATAGTAAAACCTTAATGAGCTGGTCGCCATAACTGATTACAAGTCAGTTCTAGCAAAGGATATAATTAAATTTTCAGATGTTTCGATTTTCACAAATAGAAGTTTGTCCTCCCTTGGTGCCTTTTATCCATGCCCAGAGTTCTTTGCAATTATTAGCTCATTAGTCCTAGTAGATTTTTTAATTTAATTGTAAATTAGTAGACCCTACAGAGTTAAAAATAAAACAAACAGAATGTTAATGGCCCATTTCATGAATATATATGCCAATAGTTCAACCTTTATTATCTCAGCATATACATTAATAATATCAGTGATGTCTTCGGCTCTATTCTGAAGCTCAATTCCTTTCCACATGTTAGTATTGCACAGAATTTGTCTCAACCTGTAAACAATTTTCCTTTTTGGTATTTTCTTATACACTCATTCCAAATGTTAGATTTTATTAACTTTCATATATGTTTCATCATTTACTTTGGAATATTTTGAGTGTATTAATGTAGCAAGACCTATATGAATTATTATGAATAGTTATGAGCAATAAATAGAAGATTTTGATCAAATACTCTGATTATTGAGACATCGCTGTAATTATTTACTAGGGATTTAACAATATCATTGCTTTCTGTTATCACCTTCAGCCTAAGAAGGAAATTGCGGCCATTTCCAATGTTTCTAAGTGGCCTGAGAAACACTTGCCTTGTGTAAAAAAGTAAATATAAAATGTAGTTACAGGACTGAAAGAGAACAAAAATTTATCAAATGGAATAGTGGAGAAGTGAAACTTGATGCCACAGAAACTGAGAGAAGATAAGGAACTGTAGAGTTGACTCAACCCTACTGCCCTGTTCAACCCTACTGCCCTGCTTTCGTTTGTCCTTCAGCTCTTAACTTGCCCCTGAGAATCACCCCTGCCATCAGCCTGACCCAGAGCTGTTGTTCACTTCTTGGGGTGACGGCTTTAGCCTGACCGTGTATGACTTTCATCCAGCCATGGTGATGGGTTCTGTATTAGTTTCCTGGTATTGTCCTAACAAAGTAATAAAACATGGGTGGCTTAAGCAATGGAAATTTATTCTTACTGTCTTGAACTTCCAAGATCAAGGGGTTGGTGGTATTAGTTTCCTGTGTGGAGGAGAATCTATTCCATGCTTCTCTCCTACCTTCTAGTGGTTTCCGGGCAAGCTGTGGATGATGAAAGGTCATATCTTCGGATTGCCCACAGAGCCACCAAGAATAAATTTTGTATAGCTTTTGTGAACTACACCAAGCTAAATTCTCCAAATTTGATAATTGGCTTAGTTTTTAGGTAAAATTACTTGTAGGAGCATATAAAAGAAAGAGAAAGAGTAAGAATGAAGAGTAAGGGCAGTAGATATGGAAGTATCTAGAACATTTTATTCCCAATGTGGTTATATATCAAAATCACTTGAAAATATACATTTAAAAAAATGGGGTGCATCTTAGAAGGGTACAGGTAAACCTTACTAAATGCAGAATACAAATGTCTTCATACAATATCTAAGAAAATGAAGGCTATATTAAACAGTTTGATGAAAATAGTTCAGATTGTATATGAAATCAGCACATTGTACCCCTTGATTGCACTAATGTGCACAGCTATGATTTAATAAAAAATAAAAATAAAAATAACATTGTTTGAAAAAAAAATATGGGTTTCTAGGATCTCCTTTAAAAGTTCCTACTCCATACATCTAGGCAGAGTTTCTGAGGCCTGTATTTTTTTTTTTTAAGGTGTTAGGATTCATATTTTATTTCTTTAAAAAATTCATATAAATATCATTGTTACAATTAATAAATTCTTCCAGGTGAGTAAATAAGCATCTAATTTCTCTCTCTCTTTTTTCTCCTTTTTTGTGTATATATATTTATATACCCAATGTTTGATAGTTGTTTTTATTTCAAAATATTAAGAGTTTACAAATGTTTTAGGTTATGTGAATTGCTTTTCAAATACTTGAGTGCTGGCTATAAGTCTGTGCATAGTGTTCATTTTGCCTCTCCTGTTCTTCCCCCTAACCCTTGATGGATAACCACTAAGTTTTACTTCCCTCTGTGCACATGAGTAGTCATCAGTTAGTTCCCACTTAAGAGGGAGTACATGTGATGCTTGTTTTTTTGTTCATAAGATACTTAGGAGAATGGTTTCCAATTTCATCCAGATTGTTGCAAAAGGTATTAGTTCCTTTTCCTATGGCTGACTCAGACTCCAGGCATACATATACCACATTTTGTTAATCCACTCATGAATTGATGGATACTTGGGTTAATTCCACATTTTTGAAATTGTGAATTGTTTACTGCAGTAAACATTCCAGTGCAGGTATCCTTTTGATGAAAAGTCTTCTTTTCCTTTGAGTAGACACTCAGTACAATGATGAGATTGCTGAATCACATTGTAGGTCTACTTTTAGACCTCATCGATAGTCCCATCAACAGTGTATGAGCATTCTTTTTCTCTGCATGCATGCCAGCATCTACTGTCCTTGGACTTTTTAATAAAAGCTATTCTACCTGGTTAAGGTGATATATTTCATTGTGGTTATGATTTGCATTTCCCTGATAATAAGTGACAATAAGTTTTTTCCACATATTTATTGGTGGTTTGTCTTTCTTCTTTTAAGTGTCTCATCATGACATTTACATATTTTGTAATAGGACTATATGTTTTTTCTTGGTGATTTGCTTGATTTCTTTGTAAATTTGGAATATTAGCCCTTTATCAGATGTATAGGTTCCAAATACTTTCTTTCATTCTGTAGATTGTCTATTTGTTTCATTAATTGTTTCTATATCTGTGCAGAGGCTTTTGAGTTTAATCAAATCTCATTTGACTTTTATTAATTTTTAGGAATTTTTGTTTTCACTGTGATTGCCACAAATTCTTTGCCTCGACTGGTATCTACAAGAATTTTTCCTACGTTTTCCATTAGAATTGTTATGGTTTCATGCCTTGATTTAAGTTACTATCTGTCTTGAGTTAATTTTTGTCAGTGATGAGAAGTAGGGTCCTATTTCATTCTTCTGCATGTGGCTATCCTATTTTTCTAGCACCATTTACTTAATAAGGATTCTCTTCTTTAGTCTTCTTCATCAAACCTCAGTTTAGTTGTAGGTAGATGGTTTTATATCTGGATTTTCTACTATTCTGTCCCTTTGGTCTATGTCTCTGTTTTTGTACTAACGCCATGCTGTCTTTGTTACTGTAGCTTTGTATAATAATTTGAAGCCTATCAATGTGATCACTCCAAACTGGTTCTTTTTGCTTAAGATTGCTTTGACTATTCAGGCTCTTTTCTGGGTCCAAACAAAGCATAGAATTATTTTTTTCTAGATGTGTGAAGTAAGATGTTTGATGGGAATTGCACTGAATCTGTAAATCACTTTGGGAAGTATAGACATTTTAACAATGTTAATTCTACCTATCCATGATCATAATGTGTTTTATCCTTTGTTTATATCTTTTGTGTTTTCTTTCTAAATAGTATGATAGTTCTTTTTGTAGAGCCTCTTTCATCTCCTTGGGTACGTGTGTTTCCATATTTAATTTTCTTTGTAGCAATTGTGAATGGTGTCGAGTCTTTGCTTTGACTCTCAGGTTGACTGTTATTGGTATATAGAAATGTTACTGATTTATGTACATTGGTTCTGAATGGGCAGACCCCAAGTAACAAACATCCAACTGACATACAACTTGCACTTACATGTGGAGGCTATTACAAGTAATAAGTAAACATACCTGTTCCATCTTACATACAAATTCAACTTAACAAACTTATAGAATCTATCTTGGTCAGAACCCAGGGACTTCCTATAGTCTGAGACTTTGCTGAATTTATTTATCAGTTCCTGGAGACTCTTGGTGGAATCCTTGAGATTTTCTAGATAGAAGATTATATTGTCAACAAATAGTGATAGTTTGACCTCTTTCTTGATTCAGAAACCCTTTATTTCTTTCTCTTGCCTGATTGCTCCAGTTAGGACCTCCAGCACTTATTTTGGATAGAAGTGGTGTTAGTGGGTGTCCTTGTCTTGAATGCTTTCAACTTTTTCTCATTTACTATAATGTCAGCTATTGTTACATCATATGTAGCTGTTATAATTCTGAGATATATTCCTTTTATACCTCCGTTTTTGCTGAGGGCTTTTATCATGAAAGAGTGCAGTAGGTGGTTTAATTCCCCTGACTTTGTGTAGGTTAGGGTGTTTTTCTTGTGATTGATTTCTAATTTTATTCTACTGTGGTTTGAGAAGGTACATGAGATGATTTCAATTGTTTTGAATTTATTAAGATCTGTTTTATGGCCTAAGATAGGATAATTTTTGCAGAATGTCCTATGTCTTGATAAGAAAAATGTGTTTTCTGTTGTTTTAGGGTAGAATGTTCTGTAAATGTCTATCAGGTCCATTTGATATAAAGTTTGATTTAAGTCCATTGTTTCTTTATTTTTGCTTTGATGATATGTTGAGCTCTCACAGTGGGGTGTTGAGGTCCCCAGGAATTATGTTGTTATTTATTTTTTTTCCTTAGTTATAGTAAAATATGCTTTATGCATCTGGGAGCTCCTGTGTTAGGCATAATATGTTTAGGATTGTTATTTATTCTTGTTGAAGTGTTCCCTTTACCATTATATTATTACCTTCTTTGTCTTTTCTTATCTTTGTTAGCTTAAAGTTCATATTATCCAATATGAGAATTGCTACACCAGCTCATGCCTTTTTTCCATCCTTTCATCCTGAGTCTGTGCATGTCCTTGAGGTTAGATGTGTTTCCTGAAGATAGAAGATAATAGAGCTATGTCTTTTCACCCATTCAGCCAGTGTATATATTTTGAGAGGATCATTCAGTCCATTAACATTAATTGACAGCATTCATATGTGGAATGTTAGTATTTTCATCTTGTTGAGTAGGCCCTTATTGCTTTTGTTTTGAGTTGTGAATTTTGGAGTTCTTTATGTGATTTCACATTGGTAGATATCTATTTTGCTGATTTATATATAATGCTATCTTGAGTGTTTGTGCAAGACAGGTCTGGTCATGGCAGATTCCCTCAGTGTTTCCTTGTCTGGAAGAGGCTTAATTTCTCTGTTGATTGTGAAACTTAGTTTTTCAGGAAACAAAATTCTAGGCTGCTGGTTGTTCTGTTTAAGTCGATTGAAGAGGGGCCTAATCATTTTTGGTTTATAAGGTTTCCACTGAGAATTTTGTACTTAGAAAATCAAAAGATTGGTTTTCTTTTTAGATTATTTGACACTTTCATCTTGTTGCTTGCAGATTTATTTTCTTCATTTTGACTTTGGCCAGGTTGATTACTGTATGTTGTAGAGATACCTATTTGCTTCAAATCTTCACATTTTTTGATGGCCATTTTGTATATGTATGTCTGAATTTCTGCCAATACCAGGAAAGTTTTCCTCAATAATTTCCTCAAATAGGTTCCCATGCTCTCAGCTCTTTCTTCTGCTCTCTCAGGGATACCTATAATTTGAATGCTAGTACACTTCACATAGTCACATACATCTTCTCAGTGATTACTTTTTTATACTCTTCTCTGCATCTTTGAATGACTGAGATATCTCAAGGGCCTTATCTTCAATCTCTGAGATTCTCCCTTCTCCTTGTTTATCCTGTTATTAAAGCTTTCTGTTGTGTTTTAAAATTTTCTAAATGACTTTTTCATTTCTTTAAGTTCTATTCTATCCTTTGTTAGGTTGTCTAGTTATCTAGTAACTTTTTCATTTCTGTGATGATAACCTCAGGTATTATTTTGGCTTCCTTTGTTGGTTTTCAACATTCTCTTCAATTCCATTCCTCTTATTTCCATCCATATTCTGAATTCTATGTCTGCTATTTTCTGCAGTTTCCTTGTGGTTTCAGTCCACTACTATAGCTTCATTGTATTCCCTTTGTTTTTCATGTTTACCAGGGTTGTTTAATGATTTCATCTCTTCTGTATTCTTTTCTGTTGGCTCTAGGTTAACAGAATTGTACAGCACCTGTTCTTCACAGGGATGCTCTTGAACCGAGTCCAGGAGTGATGGCTTCTCAGCATGGGGGATCCTGAGTGAAGTATTGGACCTTGGGGAGATTTTGCCAGCTCAACAGTAGTGGTGAGGACTCAATGGTGGGGTTTTAGGATCCAGACATAATTCTAGAGTTTTAAGTATTGAGACATAAGCATGGCAAGGGTCCTAGAGCTACTGGGGCAAGCCTCAGGCATAGGGATAGCTTCACAGCTGGCTCTGGGAAATTTGGGGGCACAAACGCCTATATGGAGGACTGTTCCATCAGCAAGAGGATTGCTGATGCACAGTTGCACAGGCATGGGTTTGTCTGAACAACAGAGTCCTATATGGTCCAGGGTCCATATAGGTGGGTCAGGGCTACTGGTTGACCAAGGTTGAGTGAGACCTGTAGTGTTAAATAGCTCCCCAGAAGAATCTAACATGCAGCCAAATTAGGGAAATACTTATACAAATAATTTATGTAAGGGAATTTAAGAAAATTTATTACCTAAAACTATAAATTTTTCCATGATAGGGTTGGAAGATTAGGTACTTTCTAAATATATATATTTCCTTTTCTTTGTTGTTGTTAATTGGCTTGATTGAATTATTCTACAATGTATACACATGTTGAATCATAACATTATACTTAATAAATAAATACAATTATTATTGTCGATTAAAGTAAAATAATAATAAAATTGATCAGTATGTGGGATGAAGCATATATTAATTATCTTAACTTGGTCATTCCACAATGTATGCATATTTCAAAATATCACATATACCACAAATATATACAATTTTTATTTGTCAATTTAATGGAAAGCTGTGCGTGTGTGTGGTCAGGGGAGAGGGGTGTTTGTAACTAGATAGACTAAATGGAGAACATATCTTTATAAGCTATTTTTTTGTGGTTGTATTCAATTGTTTAAATCATATTATTTATTTTCAAATGAAAAAGAGATCTTGAGTTCCTAATATGGGAAGGGGAAGTTTAGAATTTAATTTTAAAAATAGAAAAGTCTAATTTCATATATTTTTTCTTTCTCAAAATTAACACTATAATTTTTTTTTTATATACTTACATTTATAGACATCTATAGGCAGTCTTAGTTTAAAAGAAATTACTTGTATGAATAATATAATAGAAAGAGTACTCAACTAATTAGTATTAATTAACTATGCAATTAAGACTTTGATTAACAAGAGCAATTACATTGATTCTGCTTCTCAAATATGTATGTTTCTAAAGTATTCATTAACTAGCTTCAGCTACAAAATATTTCCCAGTAGACTTTCAGATTAGGTATGGTATTTCTTCTGCTTTGCAGAAACTACCTTAGTGAGTGAGTGCCCCTTTGTGTCCTGATGTATTCATAGCTGCTTGAGATTGCTGAAAATCTCAAGCAAGTTCAGTAGCATAATTAGCAAATAGATGTGGGCCATTCCTTTCAAAACTTAAAACCAGTTTGTTTCTAGTTCTGTTTTTGATGGTATTTTTATGAGTAAGACAAAAGTGGTGAAAATACATGGCATAAATAAAAGTTTTAATAAGCAAATTCTAAATATAAATTGGTCTTTCAATGTAATTTTATTTGGAAATGTTCCTTAGTTAAGAGATTTTTCTGACATGATGAACTTAATTTATGTGAGAGGAGGATTTTAAGAGCAAGAGATGCTAATTTGTAAGATGTTAAATCATGAATTTGGAATACAAAGTTCTTTTGCTTCTCTGAGAGAAATGTCTCATTTATATGGAGATATCTGTACAGATATTTCAGTTATCATGTATTAAAAAGGGAAAATGCAATCATGCTTGGTTCACTCAAACTGCAATGCAACCTACAGGAAAACAGTAAAGATTAGTAATCCAAAATTTTCATTCATTTATTTAGTAATTCAATCAACAAATATCTATTTAGTACCTACTCTCCATGAATTGTCCTAAGCACTAGGGATACATTAGTAAATAAAATAGACCAAAATCCCTTGTGTGACTGGATAATTCCATTTTATGTTTTTTGAGGTTTTTTTTTATTATTTTTGTTATTGTTTGGGATTCATTGAGGGTACAAAATCTATTCCTGAGTTGTTGGGCATTTAGGCTGTTTCCACATTGTAGTGATTCTAAACTGAGCTGCGATAAACAGTCTAGTGGATATGTCCTTATGATAAAATAATTTTTTTCTTCTGGGTAGATGCCTAGGAAGTTGATTGATTATAAGATGAAATGGGAGGTCTAATTTGAGCTCTTTAAGGGTTCTCCATACTTCCTTCCAAAAAGGTTGTATTAGTTTGCAGTCTCACCAATAGTATACAAGTGTTCCCTTCTCTCCACATCCATCCAACATCTGTAGCTTTAAGACCTTGTGATGTGGGCCATTCTCACTGGGGTGAGGTGATTTCTCAGGGTAGTTTTGATTTTCATTTCTCTGATGATTAGGGATGATGAGTATTTTTTCATATGTTCATTAGCCATTCGTCTGTCTTCCTTAGAGAAGGTCTTTTTTTTTTTTTTTGCAGTTTTTGGCTGGGGCTGGGTTTGAACCCGCCACCTCCAGCATATGGGGCCAGTGCCCTACTCCTTTGAGCCACAGGCGCTGCCCACCTTAGAGAAGGTCTTTCTTGTCTCTTGCCCAGTAATATATGGGATTGCTCGCTCTTTTTTCGTTGATTAATTTGAGTTCTCTATGGATCCTAGTTATCAAGTTTTTGTCTGATTCATAATATGCAAATATCTTTTCCCATTCTGAAAGATTGTCTTTTTGCTTTGGTTGTTGTTTCCTTAGCTATACAGAAGCTTTTCAGTTTAAGTCACATTTGTTTATTTTTGTTGTTGCTGCATTTGCCATGGAAGTCTTCATAAAATGTTTACCGTGGCCGACATCTTCAAATGTTTTCCCTACACTTTCGTGGAGGACTTTTATTGTCTCATGCCTTAGATTTAAATCTTTAATCATCTGGAATCAATTTTTGTAAGTGGCAAGAGGTATGGGTCCAGTCTTAGTCTTTATTAGAAAAATTTCTGTGGTATTACCAGGCTAACTGAGAATTACTTATTACTGCTTGTCTGAATATAACGCTTTAGTAGAAATACATCTGAAATATGAAGCAAACTGCAAATGATAGTACCTGTATTTCAGATTTACCTTCTTTTTGTTGGGATTCATGTGGACATGCACAAGTATACGTAAATTTATAGAAATCCTACTATATCTTGAAGTGCAGAGTATGTGCTGTGCTATTGATGTAATTTAATCTGAACTGCCTGAGAGACATTTTGATACCTCGTTTGTCTATGTTCCTGATATTCCGAAAGTATCAATAGAGTATATTTAAAAAGATATGAGTATTTGACAGGTACTAAACTGAGATCAACTGTATCAAAGGGCCTTTGAGATATTAGAGTCAAACCAGAACTTTAATAAGGAATTTAATATCCTAAAAAGCAAATTCTTAAATAGTCTGATCTAAACTATTGGCTTTCTACCAAAGCAATAATTCAAGTTCAGTGTCTTTTGCCTTATCTTGTTTTGTCTATGGCTGGTACTTTTGCATCTGAAAATCCCTAATTTGTGTCCCCAGATTCTTTGAAGTAGACCATTTTATTATGTATCATTAATTGAGTTTAGGGCCCTCATGGGAGAAGAAAGTCTTAGATTTTAAGGAGTAGAAACAAAGAGTGGTCCAGAATACTCATGGATGTTACAGGGTACTCTAAAACTGGCATAAAAAAGAAGAAATGGAGAAATAAAATCCACAGTAAAAGTGCCTCTGAAGCAAAGAATGAATAATGGCCAGGCATTTTGGTCACTGTGGAAAGAGCAGAACTTTTGACAGGTTTTTTTTTTTTATCGTCCTGATTTTTTCCCTCCTTTTTCTTCTTTTCCCCTCCACTTCCTCTTTTACGTCCCCCTCCTTCTCTTCTTCATTCTGTTTCATCTTTGTCCTCTTTATTTGAATTAAGGGAGAAGAAAAGGTCTACTTCGAATGATACTTTTAGTCATTTTGGAATTTCTGTCAGTGGAAAATTTGGTTTGCTTTTTTCTTAGCAGACTGCTGTTGTGTCTAGACGTTAGATCACACTGCCAATAGGAGCCAATTAAGGACATCTGTGCTAAGATCCAGGCCACCAAGGGCATGATCATCAGCCCGTGCCCAAGCTTTAGTCATACACGAAGCTCTGCAAATAGTGGTGGTCAGGCAAGCCAGCTGGGAGCTAGGGGCGAGGGTTATAATTTATAGCAATTGTTAATTTCTGTGATTTAAAGTGCTCTTACTGAGGCTGATTCCAAAATAACTAACTATACAGCTGAACTCAGAAAAGGAACCACTTTTCATTCTTATTTTGTGAATCAATTTTATCTTTTCTAAACCCCAAAATGAACTACTTTAGTGATTGATGTAAAGATAGTGTGTATAGGAAAGAAAAGAGAAGTTCTAAGGTAAACACTGCAAAAGACTTTTATTGTGAGAGGTTTAACTGAAATGGTTGGAGCTATCCTACTCTTCCTACTGAAGGAGCCAGGAAACGGGATGTAGGTTTGCTCGGCCCCTTATTTCTGGTCTCCAGGATTGGGCACTGTTAGAGATTCTATCATCCTGCGTTTTCTTATGTATATCATTTATCTTGAACTAGTTTGCCTTCCTCTTTCTCCAAATTTACTACTGATCTACCTTTTGGATATCACCTGATTTATTGAGGAAGGAAATAAAGAAATCATCAGACGATCTATCAATATCCAGATGTTCAAAGGTCCGGATGTATCTGGAAAAATTGCAATGCTGAGAGCAATAAGAATTTGCTAAGATTTTCCAAGCCTGATGGATGTTTATTTTCTCTGTAATATACAGGACCCAAAGAAACTGCATCTTTTAAGGTGGGACAGGGGAGTGAGAAAAGTCTCAGATTAACACTTTGACAAAAGTTTGGTTAAACTCTTCTGTTATCACAAGTTTTCTATTTAAGAGGTTGGCATTATTGATAGCCATAAATTCATTCATTTGAATTACCATCCATGAGAGGGGTATGTGTGTGAGGACTGAAAGTAAGTTTCTTCACTTACATTGAAGTGAAATTTGTCTTGTTGCCCCTTACCACTGTTTTCCCTAGGAGTGAAATAATTACGCGTATAATACGACAACGAGATTAGGGGAGGAGGAATCTGAGCAAATAGCAAGCAGAGGCACATAGAAATAGAAAGTAAAATAACGGTTGCCATAGGCAGGAGTTGGTTAAAAGTTAGAAACTTACACTTAAATAGGAGAAATAAATTCTAGTGTTCTATTGCACAATGGGGTATATACAGTTAGCAATAATGTGTTGTTTATTTCAAAATAGCTAGAAGAGAGGATTTTGAATGTCCTCTTAACATAAAGAAATGATATGTGTCTGAGGTAATGGATATGCTAATTAGCTTGATTTGATCATTTCACAATGTATAAATATATCAAAACATTACAATGTATCCTATAAATGGATAAATCCTATCCAATTATTATCAGTCAATTAAAAACAAAATAACACTTAAAAAGTGTGTCATCAGACCAAAGCCTATTTTAGTGAATTTGAAGAAGATTCATAATCTGAACAAAACAGATTAATGCTGTGACGATTGGTTCAACTATGCTTCTAAAATATATTTAGTAATGTGAGAAATATTTATGTTATAATATTATTAAAAAGCCAAACATGGTTACCACCTGTGATTTCCTTTCACCCCTCAAATTGAAACCTTCCAAAGCCTTTATAGCCCTGAGTCACTTTCTGATGACTTAATTTCTTAAGGAAAAGCAGGGCAAAAGTTGATGATCAAGGGACATTTTCAGCTATCAAATAAGATCAGAGAATGTTGAGCATATCATGCCATCTGGGAGGTAAGAGCCAACAAAAGTTGTAAAATATGCTTGAGAACATAATTTATCAAAGGCTTTGAAAGTCCTCTGTGGGTCACTGATAGCTTTAAACACTTCTATTTTATTGTTACCCCATGTTAAATAAAATTACCTTTTCATTTTTTATTATAAAATATGTGTTTATTTTAGAGGCTGCAAACTGTGGGAAAAGAGAAAGATGAATAAAATGAACAATAACCTCACCCCATGAGCATAAATGGGTAACATTTGTCTGTGTTTCCTTTCAGTATTGTTTTCACAAATATTTTTGCCCACAAATAAGATCAAAGTTTTATAATATACACAACTTAAGTTCCTCCTTTGCTTCTTAACAAATTAACATAGTAACTTCTCCATATTATTCCTTGGAACACTAAATAAACTTAAATTGAAGCACAAATTGGATCAGAGACAGGTGATTATAAAATGAAGCTGAAAACCCATTCAGGAATTGAGAGCCGTGGTTTTCAATCCACAGTACTCTTGTCTGTGGGTACTAGTTTCTTCGGACAGCCAGGAGACTGGGTATGGTCAGCCAGAATGTGTTCATGGAAAAGAATTACCTGGAAAGGGTGTCAAAATAGAGATCTCTGGACTCCAGCCCCAGGTATTCTGATTTGGCTACAATAAGGTAAGACCCAAAGTTCTAAATCTCTGACAATGACCATGGACGATTGTGTTGCAGGAGATTCTTAGACCATCACTGAGATCAGTTGATTAGTTCACCTTTTGCATTCAGAAACTGTTGGGAAGGAGTTGGAAGAGTCCACAGACAGTGGGACATGTGCAAGAAGGATATTAAAATTGTGGGCACTGAGTCTCTTGAGTTTAAGAAACCCAGGTTAAGTGGCCCTCCCAGGTACAGTTGCTCAAAGACAACATCACAGTCCTGGCCCATGGCTTTTCCACCACCTTGGGTTTCCTTCTCTTTCCTAGCATCTGCTCTTCCTGTCTCTTCCCTTCATACATGCTACTCATCATCTTTCAAGTCACAGGTCTGGTTAGTGTCAGAGCTCATACTAGAAACTGGGTCCCTTGACCCCTTTCTAAGGATCTTCTTACTGCACCATCCTTCACATCCTGATTTTCAGGTTACTGTAAGCAACATCTCTTTTAAGAAGCCTTGCCCAGTTGTCCAGTCTTTTCTGTGCTGCTACAGCACCTACCCCCATCACTGTGTGCCTACCTCTTTCATACTGTTTATAATAATAATTCACTTATCATGCTTCCCCCCTGGACTGAGTCATCCCAGAGTGCAGCACAGTCCTTGGCACAGAATGCACTCACAATAATATTTCACTAATTAACAAATAAATATGCAATCCTATTAAGACACCTATAGTTTAAAGGACATACATAGTACATCTATGTAGTATAGAGTTTCACCCTGTTGGTTAAGCTCTGCATTTTTCAGATGCCAATATTTTGAAATTCCTTCTCTTGTTTAGGCAGCATTTATAATAATACATCTTCTCTGAAATAGCAGGAGAATATCATTTTGCTCTATTACACACACATCTTGAAGTAGGACTTCTTTTTAAATTTATTTCAATCAGTTGGCTTGATTTCCATCAGAGACTTCATTTTAAGTTGTTATTTTATCCTCTGCTTAGAGTAACTACTCTGTAAAAGAATGGTATAAAATGTTCAAAGAAGAGGGTCAAGTCTATTGACACTGTGTTAAAATGCAAATGTGATGCAAACTGGAAGAAATCAAGCTGCCAAGTAATCTGCATCATTTCTGAGTCCAGGATAACAATTCAAATCACTGACTTTCTCTAAAGCAAGCTGTTGCGTGTCTCTCTGTGCATGTTGTTTGAAAGGAAAGTAACTGCAGAAGTGAACCAGAGATAATCATTCTTCACGCTTGGTTACCCAATGAGAACATCCAGTGACATTTTCTGATGTGTTTTCAAAACATAAGCTTTAATTTTTATATATATAACATGAATTATTTCTGAATCACTTGGGGTTTTCTAGAAACCCCAACTCCACCTTTTTAGCCCTAAGGTATCTCCATATATTTTTCATACCTTTCAATAGACCTTAAATACTCACTGTTTTGTTCTTCTGTTGCTAGTCATGGCCCCTGGGGATTCTCTTCCCTTGAGAAGCCAAAATATTGTATGGAGTCTGGCGAGCTCCTTGCATTCTTTGTAAAATTTAAGCATAAAGTTTTATAATTTAAGAATTTCATTGCTAAGCTTATCTCACTATGTTCTCTCACCCCTCAGTGCCTCTCTAATTTCATCTCTTACACTGTTCCTTTGCCTCGCTCCATTGCCGCCCCTTAGGTGTGCTTGCGGCTCTTACCCCACCACACGCATTCTGCTGTGAGCTCTGTATGTACGCATTTACACACATACCCATGTACACATGTAATGAGCATTATTAAAATATGCTTCTAAAAAAAAAATAAATAAATAAAATATGCTTCTACCTTTTCTTTTTCATTAAGTTTTGTTTCTGAATGTTCTTTTTTTCAGTCAAAACTATCACCTATCTTTATTGTTTACGAAATTTAGGGACATCTGCTGAGGAAATCACTGCCAAAACATGTTTTGTGGATTTTTAAAGAAAGAGTAAAATATATCAGCAATGAAGAGCCAGTGGGCTGGATGACAGGCAAGGAGGGGGACCTACAACGCCCACCAGAGGCTCCAATAGCCAAAAAGGCTGGACAACTGCTGAGGAGACACTTGTGCCTTGGTGTCTCCTTCACTTTACACTTGGGACTAAACGTGGAACCCCCATTTCCTATGCCTAGGTCAGTTCCTTGTGAATTTCCTAGGCCTGAATTCCATGGATGGACTGTGTCCATTCATTGATGCACTCATTCACCTTCCCCCCGGCGGAAGGGACTGTATTCATTCGTTTCCTGGCCAAGGAACCCATACACCTATTTATACCCTGAGGCTAGAGGCCTAGAGGAGGAGACGGGGAAAGACCGGGAGAGGATCGGAGAGAGCTTCTCTCTCCCACTACCAGGAGCTTTGTTGTTTTCTGTATTCTTTTCTGTAAATCAATTCTGTCTTATCACGGACGGGTGGGGGGGGAAATAATGTAATGAAGAATAATAAAATACATGTATTAAAAAAAAAAAAAAAGAATCATCTTCATTCCAAGAGAATTTCACAAACTTACAGAAACACTCTATTAGGGCAGAACATAAGAAAATAAGTGTTACGGTTCTCCATAGCTTCCGTGCTCCGGTAGCATAAATCTCCAAAATTGAATATTAATTAAAAATGCAAAAATCAGGGGTTTTTTCTTTAACTGCAAACTAAGTAAATCAGAATGATCCTCTAGCAAAAGAGAACTAGGAAAGCCAGGGGGAATCTAATAAATATCTGCTTGGAGGCAAGTCAGAGAGGCTCATTAGGTGAGTTCAGTGTCTGGGATTATTTTTTCCTAGGGGTATTTTTCAGTTCCAAAGGGAAAGTTAAAAGTTTGGTGTTGGGAATGGGAATGAGGATACTGGTAAAGAGGCGAACACTGAGAAGAAAGGTAATTAGAACAGGCTTGTCCTCACAAGAATTGTAGCTCAGTTTAGAAACACCTCAATCCCTGAAATTGTACTGAAGGATTTTAAGTGCTTCCATCTGCTGGACAAAAGCAAATGTTAATTATCTTTGGAAAAGAAAAACATATTAGGCCTCAAATTATTTCTACAAATGATTTCACATACATGATGTCAGCATGCATTAAAAAACCCACAAGGCACATAAGAAGATAATATGAATGAAAACCAACAAACACTGGAAATGACTCATAGATATTGCCATAATCAGACATAGACTTTAGGATAAGTATGCATTCTAAGTTCAAGGAGATAAAAGACAAGCTTGGTAATTTTGGCAGATAATTGGGAAATTTAAAAAAGAACCAAATGGAAATAAAAAAAAACTCAATAGGTAAGTTTAATAGCAAATGATATGCAACAGGAAAGAGAAATAAAGGAGAAGGAGATATACGGAATAAAGAACAAAGATAGAAAAGACAGAAAAAAGGTGAAATAGTTGAACATATATCACTGTAGTCCCAGAAGGAAAGATAAGAGAATATGAAGCAGAAGCAACAACTGAAATACTAGTGGCTGATGGCGTCAAAAAACTAATGAAAGACATGAAGCCACAGATTCAAGAAGTCCTAAGACTTCTAAGAACCTAAGAAGACCTTCTAAGTCCTAAGAACCCCAATTATCAATAAAAAGAAATCCATACCCTGGAGAGCATAGAAAAACTGCTGAAAATCAAAGACAAAAGCAGCAGGGGAAAATACAGACTACTGTCACAGGACAACAGACTGACAAGTGACATCTCAATAGAAACCATCCAAGCCAGAGATAATGAGATAGCTTTCAAATGATAGAAGAGTTCCCTGAGAAAACACCAAATGGCAGATGACACTGGTATAGCTGAAGGGCCTGTTGGCACCAGGAGCAAAGTTTCAACATCAGCATCCAGGACTGGGGTTGGAGCCATGGCAGATGTATAGAGCAGACAAGGACAAGGAGTGGATCCCTGTCACCAAGCTGGGGCACCTAGTCAAGGGCATGGAAAATCAAGTCTCTGGAGATCTACCTCTTCTCCCTGCCCATCAAGGAGTTGGAGATCACTTTTTCCTGAGGGCATCCTTCAAGAATGAGGTTTTTGCTGGGCACGGTGGTTCATGACTGTAATCCTAGCACTCTGGGAGGCCAAGACAGGTGGATTTTCTGAGCTCAGGAGTTCAAGGCCTGCCTGAGCAAGAGTGAGACCCCATCTCTAAAAAACAACCAGGCATTGTGGCGGGCACCTGTAGTCCCAGATACTGTGAGACTGAGGCAGAAGAATCATTTGAGCCCAAGAGTTTAAGGTTGCTGTGAGCTTTGACACCACAGCACTTAACCCCAGAGTGACTGAGTGAGACTCTGTCTCAAAAACAAACAACAACAACAAAAAAAATCATGAGGTTTTTTAGCCAGTCATGGTGGCTCACATATGTAATCCTAGCACTTTGGGAGGCTGGGGTGGGTGGATTGCTTAAGTTCAGGAGTTCAAGACCAGCCTAAGCAAAAATCAGACCCCCCCATCTCTACTAAAAAATAGAAAAATTAGCTGGGTGTTGTGGAAGGCACCTGTAGTTCCAGTTACTCAGGAGGCTGAGGCAAGAGGATCACTTGAGACCAAAAGTTTGAGGTTGCTTTGGGCTATGACACCATAGCATTCTACTGTATACTTTGAAAAGATACCAAACAGACATGAAAAGATGTCCCACTCTACTAGTCAACAGGCAACTACACATTAAAATCACATGGGGATACCAGTTCACACTCAACTAGCGTGGCTTAAAGTTAAGACTGACAATACCAAGTGTTGACAAGGATGAGAAGCAGTAGGAGCTCTTATACACCTGCTGTTGGGAGTGTAAACTGGTACAACCACTTTGGAAACCTGGTATTTTCTACTAAAGCTAAAGATATGCACATCTTTTGACCTAACAATTCTACTGCTAGTTATGAACTCAACAGATATGAATGCACCAGGAGAGATACAGGAATATTTATAACACTATTAGTAGTCAGTAAAGCCAGAAACAATTCAAATGTCTACCAGCAATGGCATGGATAAACTGTGGTATATTCACACAAGGGAAAACTACAGACCACTAAAAATGAATAAAGGTTACAACAGAATGGTCGAATCTCAAACACATCCTGAGTAAAAGAAACCAGATACAAAAGACTATATATATTGTATTATTTCATTTGTTCACAAAACAGGCAAAATGAAACTAGAGGCACTAGTTTTTATGAGATATATGTTTAGACGGTAAAATAACACAGAACAAACCAAGAAAGTAACTACTCCCCCCAAATCAGGATATGGTTCCTCTACAAGCAGAAGGAAGAGTGTAGCAACTGGGAGAGGGCACCTGGGCTTCTGGGTGCTGGCAATATTTTATTCCTTGATCTGATAACCACCAGGTTCCCTGGCTGGGTGATAATCAATGGGTGGTACATTTAGGGGGTTGCACTTTACTGGCACTCCAGAAGAAAAATGGGAAGAGAATGGAAAGAGAAGGGGGTGACCAGCTCCAGATCCAGGGGAAACTACCACTTTAAAAGTAAGCAAAAATGAGGCCCCGGGCACTGGCAGGAGGAAGCTTCGGCCACAGAAGGGCTTCAGTGGGTCTCTTCAGGGCTGGGAGGCCCCCGAACGGGGGTAGGGGGTTTGGCGGGGTAGGCCTTGTGGCCACACCTGCCCGCGGGGGTCGGCCTCCCCGCCCTGCCCCAGGCCCCTCAGTAGCCTAAGATTGCTTCCCATAAGCTGCTGTGGCCAGCGCCACTTGCTCCTTCCGGAACGCGGGCCTACCTGATACCCCCAAGACCCTCCCAGCCCTCTAGAGGCCCCCAATGAGCCTCCTAAAGCCATTCCCGCGCTCTGAATGCCCCCTAAATCTCTGCAAAGCCCCCCCCACGGTCCTCCAAACGCCCCCGCGCCCCATTCTCTCCCTCTGGGGCGCTGCAGATCACCAGGCCAGCTCCCGCGGTGGTCGCTTCTCCCCGCCTCACACGGGGCGCCGGCACCGACTCACCTCATTGTCGCTGCCGGGAGCGGGCGCGGCGGGGCCGGGGCCGACCCGGCGCGGCGGCGGGGCGCGGGGCGCGGGCGCTAGCGGGGGAGCCGGCCCCGGGCGCGGCGGCTCCGCGTCTGACTGGGCTGCGGGGGGCAGCGGGGGCTCATCTTCTCTGGGCGGGCGTCCGGGCCGCTAGCTGCGGGGAAGGGCTGCGGCAGCGGCGACTGACAGCTGGGCCCCGGCCCCTGCCATCTTGGCGGGCGCGCGTGCCCGGGCCGCCGTGTGCGCGGACGCGTGCCCCGGCCGCCCGCCGACGGAGCAGAGGGGCAGGGCCGAGCCTGCTGGGGTGTAGCTGGCGGGACCTCCTGAGTCTTGGGGCGAAGGCCCCCGGGCGAGCGCGCGGTTGGCTTGGAGTCCTCGAGGGACAGGCAGGTGGGTGCGCGCGGGTAAACCTCAGCTCCCGAGCCGAGATGGAGGCTGAACACGTGGCTGTGCGCCCCTCCGCCCGCCGAGGGGCCCGCGCGCGCGTACGTCTCTCGGCCAGCGGCCGCTGAGGTGAATGAGCGCGCGCGGCGACCGAAACCTTACACAAAAGGCGCGGGGCCCCGCCGTCCGCGCCTCCGGGAGGGCCGAGCCCGAGGCAGGCATGGGGCGGGGCTTCGCGGGGAGGGCCCGGGGCGGGGCTAAAAGGGGCGGGGCGCCGGCGGGCACGTGTATAGACTCAGCGCATTCTGAGGCAGCGGAAGGCGCCGAGGTCCGTGCGCGGTGCCTGGCAGGTTCCCACATCCCCGTTAGGCGGCGCACGCGGCCTCAGGAGCCAATCTTTTTTTTTGAGACAGAGCCTCAAGCGGTCACCCTGGATAGAGTGCGGTGGCATCACAGCTCACAGCAACCTCCAATTCCCGGGCCCAAGCGAGTCTCCTGCCTCTGTCTCCCAAGTAGCTGGGACCACAGGCGCCTGCCACAATGCCCGGCCATTTTTTGCTTGCAGCCACCATTGTTGTTTGGCTGCCCAGGCTGGATTCGAACCCGCGAGCTCAGGTGTACGTGGCTGGCGCCTTAGCCTGTTGAGCCACAGGCACTGAGCTGTCAGGAGCCAATCTTGATCTGAGGGGCCTCGAGGTCATCGACAATTTATTCCTTATCTTTGTAAACAAGGATCCGAGGGGAAACGGGAGTCGCATCTTTGGGGCTATATCGGCATCTGAAGTACCTCTCCCAGTTCAACAAGAGCCCCACCCGGCGCTCCAAAACCGCAGCCAGTGAAATATCACATTTACAACACATAGTATAAAGTAGGTCGTTCAGGTTTTCTCTGGTTTTTAAGTCGCCATCCTCCTTAAAGGTTAGTGATCCTCAATGCTGGCTGGAAACCCCAAATACTCCAGCATCTCACTCCCCGTATGCAAGCACACAGACCCTGTGCGTTCCGAGTATCCCGACTAATGCCTCCCTTTCCCATAGGTCGCAGTAACATTGAAATAATAGCTACCTTTTTGTAAAAATGCATATAAAGCATTTGCCTGTGTCTGGCTTTGAAGGGCAGTGATGGGTAGCTGTTTTATCCCTGACTCAGTCTGAGGAGAAGCTGTGTTACACAGTTTTATCCAAGACATGGTAAATGGTAAATTCATTCTCAAGCAGTGTTTTTCTGTCTCAAAACCCCAGAACACATCCATTCTGGTTTGCTAGGGTTGAACATCATTCTCCTGGACTGCAGTTTGGGTTTCTATGTGCTTATTGTCCTCCTCATCTCCTTGCCCTTCCCTCTCCTTTCCAGGTCATCAGAGTTGCTTACCGATTGGCTGCAACATCTCCGCGTTCCTCCCCATATTTCTTTGAGCCTGGAGTCTTAAACTTGAAAGGGTACTTCCATCTCCTACAATCCTGTTAGCAGACTCTGAGAGCTGTAGCCTATCCTAAACTCATTTGTTTCTCCCTTCCCAGGGGGGAAAATTGGTGTCTTACAGAAGAGACTTGTTCCTCCTTAAAAATTATGCATTTCTGGGTGGCACTTGTGGCTCAGCGAGTAGGGCACCAGCCCCATATACCAAAGGTGGCGGGTTCAAACCCAGCCTCGCCAAACTGCAAAACAAAAAAATAGCTGGGCGTCGTGGTGGGCGCCTGTAGTCCCAGCTACTTGGGAAGCTGAGGCAAGAGAATCGCCTAAGCCCAGGAGTTGGAGGTTGCTGTGCGCTGTGTGACACCACAGCACTCTACCAAAGGAAATAAAGTGAGACTCTGTCTCTACAAAAAAAAAAATTATGCATTTCTGCAAACTCTGAATCCCTGGTCTCCCTCCCTGCAGTGTCCCATGCCGTCTTTCTGGTTCTTGAAGCTTGGAGTCTTGTGTCTCTGCTGAGAAACTAACTCCATGGATCATCTTCTCCACTGCTTAGCATCTGCCAAAACAAACCTCACTCACCACAAATAAATTAGAGAAACACAGTTGCTAATGATGACACCAGTGACACCATGTCTGGCTTATAGTAACCAGCATCCATGATTTACTAATTCAAGACAGAATCTAAAGTAAGGCCTGCTTAGACAACAACAGAAGTCTCATGGGACTGAGGAGCCACTTGTGAACCTGGCCCCCCAACCCGACTTTTTGGAGATAGGGACTCACTCTGTTTCTCAGGCTAGAGTGCAGTGGTTTGATCACAGTTCACTACTAGGCTCCTGGGCTCTAGCGAGTCTCCCACCTCAGCCTCCCAAAATAGTGAGATTATGGGCATGAGTTATCACACCCAGTCCTGTACCCCTTTTTCATTTACACCATTAATCTCATTGCTCAAGGCTGGGTGCCTGTAGTTAAGTGGTTAGGGTGCTGGCCACCAGGGCTGGTGGGTTTGAACCCAGCCGGGGCCTGCTAAACAAACAACAACAACATCAACAAATAGCTGGGCATTGTGGCAGGCACCTGTAGTGCTAGCTACTTGGGAGGCTGAGACAAGAGAATCGCTTGAGCCTGAGAGGTTGCTATGAGCTGTGATGCTACAGTACTCTACAGAAAGCGACAAAGTGAGACTCTGTCTCAATTTAAAAAAAAAAATCTCATTGCCCAATTCAGTTATTATTAATAATTTTTTCCTTAAACATGACACAATTTGTTTTTGATCATTCATTCATTCATCCAGTGTGTATTGAACTCACCAACATATGTCTACCTCCCCTCATGCCCAAATCACTGCCTCTGCCTACCTGGCAAATCCCCTTCAGTCCCACCTGCATGTTATCTCTTTCCTGGAAATCTCAGCACCACCCTCTACCACTACAGTGCTGAAGGCTCTATCCTTTGAACTGTTTCTGGCCTCACACTCTTTGCTATTCTATGTTGGGACTGTCTTTTTACTTGCTGACTCCCCTACTATACTATCAACTTCATGAGACCAGAAAACATGTCTTTTCCTCCTTTCTGTGCACCTGCTCCCCCTGAATCGTCCATTCTTGGACTGAAGGAACGTTGTATAAGTGTTGTTATTCCAACCCAAACTGTAGCATGGATCACTAGCCTGTGCAGGCATTTTTGGAAACCAAAGCTCTTGCTCAGGTTCTGGTTCCATCTGGCAGGATATATAAATTCCCTTTGGCCCATTTTGCCTTCCATACCTTGAGGATGGCCTGTGGTTCACAGCTAAAGCTTGTTTTGACTTTAGCTTTCTTGGCCTCCTCAACTCAAAAAGTAACTGTCCTAAGATCACGTTTCACTGGCTCTGAAGGATTGGGAAATGCGGCTTGGAAGAAGGCCCTGCAGTCTTACTGGGAAACACTCCAGCTTCCTGCTGGGGTAACTCAAAGGCCTCAACCAATCTAGGCCAGAAGTGGGTAGAAAGGAACCTTTGGTACCTGTCCTGTAGAAGGCAACTTCTTAGCCCACTGTTTGCACAGAAGAAAGGAGAACTTCAGACTGCAGCTAGAGCAGGCCTGCTGCTCTGGTTCCTGGAGCTGATCCTTAGTGTTCCCACTTTACAGGAACTTAATGTTCCCACCTAATGAAATTAAGAAAACTAAGCCAAGTGCATCCTGAGGCAGCTCAGCCAGCAATCCTAAAGCGGACTACTAATGCCACTGGACCCTGTGCCCTTTCCCACAAGCACTCAGGCCATTGGCAAGGGGAGCCCCACCCAGCTCACACCCAGGAAAGCCAAGGTCCCCCCTCGTTCTCAGCCAATCGTCAGGCCCCAGTTTGGGGGCCTATGTATTATCATCCTCAAGGAAGAAACGTCCCCATTACTTCTGCTGCCTGCTGTCTCACAACTGCCTTGGATACTCTGACAGCCAGAGCTTGGTGGGAGCCAAGGGAACTCATTTTTTTTTCGAAAATAAATACATGTATTTTATTATTCTTCATTACATTATTTCCTCCCCTCCCCACCCCTCAGTGGTAAGACAGAATTGATTTACAGAAAAGAATACAGAAAACACTAAAGCTCCTGATAGAGGGAGAGAATTCAAGTGGGGAGAGAGAAGCTCTCTCCGTTCCTCTCCCGGTCTTTCCCTGTCTCCTCCT
>CAUYRH010025332.1:0-11451 GCA_963574655.1 Perodicticus potto
CTAAAATTTCTTTACTTAGCTTCTTCTTAGAGGATCTATCCAACACTGCTAAAGGAGTATTTAAAATCTCCAACTACAATGGAGCTGGAGGAAATCAAGTTACTCATGTCTATTAGAGTTTTTCTTATAAATTGAGGTGCATTCTGGTTGGGTGCATAAATATTAATAATTGAAATCTCATCATATTGAGTATTTCCTTTAACAAATATGAAATGTCCATCTTTATCCTTCCTTAATTTGGTTGGTTTAAAGCCTATTGTATCTGCAAATAAGATTGCAACATCTGCTTTTTTCTGCTTTCCCTTTGCCCGGGACTCTCCCTGACCAGGGGCAGGCCTGCGGGGGCCCTGTGGGTACCAAGCGGAGGTCCACACAATCACCAGGGGAGTTCCAGGCTGGGGGCAGACCTGCGGAGGCCTGGCGGTTGCCGGCAGAGTCTGTAGCACAGGGCGGGCCTGTGGAAGACCGGCAAGCATGGGGCGCAGGGCCAGGTGGTTGCCGGGGGAGTTCCTTTCCCGGGGTGGGCCTGCAGAGGCCTGGCGGTTGCAGTTGGAGTTCCTGGCAGAAGGCAGGCCTGCGGAAGCCCTGCAGGCTTGGAGTACTGGGCCACACGGTCGCCAGGGGATTTACTGGCTAGGGGCGGATCTGCGGGGGCCCTATGGGTGCCAGGTGAAGGCCTGTGCAGTCACTGGGGGAGTTCCTGGCCAGGGGCAGACCTGTAGAGACCTGGCAGTCGCTGGTAGAGTTTCTAGAAGACAGCGGGTCTACAGAAGCCTAGCAAGCATGGGGTGCTGGGCCAGGCAGCTGCTAGAGGAATTCCTGGCCGGGGTCGGGCCTGCAGAAGCCTGGCAGTTGTAGGCGGAGTTCCTGGCAGAAAGCAGGCCTGTGGAAGCCCCTGCAGGCTCAAGGCGCAGGGCTGCACGGTCCCCAGGGAATTTACTGGCCAGGGGACAGCGTGCAGGGGCCTTGCGGGTGCCAGGCAGAGGCCTGTGCAGTCGCAGGGGGAGTTCCTGGCCAGGGGCAGATCTGTGGAGGCCTGGCAGTTGCCAGCAGAGTTTCTAGCAGACAGCGGGCCTGTGGAAGCCAAGCAAGCACGGAGCGCAGGGCTAGGCTCTTGCCTGTGGCTTCCCTGGCCGGAGGGGAGGGAAGCTCGCTGCGGCCCCCCTGAGTCTTTTCCCGGTGGGGTGCTTGTTCCGGCAGGTGGAGGTGGGGGCACTGCTCAGGGACCTCCTCCCTCAGTCTCAGTGGGGGTTAGGCTTCTGGTTCATCAGGTAAGGAGGGAAGGGTGTATAGTAAGTTCAGAATGGTGGGGAAAACTTTAGTTCAGTTTTTCTGCCTAGCAACAGAGTTTGCAGAATCACACCGGGGTGCTCAGGGGAAGCACACCTCACTTCCCACAGCACTCTTCTGTGGGGTGAGACAAGAGGCCCACAGTTCACTGCTTGTCTGTAGAAAACCCGCAGGAGCAAAAGAGGAGAAAAAAAAAAAAGGAAACAGAAAAGCAAGAAACTCAGAGCTTTCTTGGGGGAGGGGACGGGCACTCTTCCTTTCAGATGAATTTTGTACCTGAAGCTTGCTTTCTTGGGGTCACAGCCAGTCTCAGCAGAGGTGACCTGCAGAAATCACTTCTCTCTCTTGGCTGGGCTCCCAGTATTCAGATTAATTGCGCAGTTTCTGGAGGTTATCTTCCCTTTTGGACAGGAGCCTTTTTCGGAAGCTGCTTCCTGTCAGTCATCTTGCTCCGTCCCCCTCTTTTCTCTACTTTTGCATTTTCCCCTTACCATTGCCCTTCCTTGTATTGACACTAGGTTTTATAGTCCTCTCCATTCTTTGCTTCCTGGAATTTCTTTTTCTAATGAAATTCTTTATTTGTGTCATTCCTTCAAGGTAAATCATAGAACAGAGCTAAATACTCTACGTATACAATGAATGTTAACCTGCTCTGAGTTGTTATTGCAACAAACACACATGTACATGTAAAAATAATGAGCTTCTACCTCATGGAGAAAATAATCACTGGTTTTTGCAATTATGGATGCATCAAAAACAAATCATAGCACTCTCCTCTTTAGTTAGCAAAGACATCAAAAGTACAGAATGCAGTAGTTAAAAGCCTTCATACAAAATATTTTTATAGGCAAAACCTGGAAGAAAGTTCAATTAAATTAATTCATTTGTTAAACCTATATTCATCAAGGCAAACCCAATGGCAGTTTCCAGTCAAGTACTTAAGACTGTATCTCCAGAATTTTCCTGCTCCACATTTTCATCAAGTAGTTGTATTAGCTTAGCTTATTAAAATTAGCTAACTAAAATTATTATAAAATTAGCTTATTAAATTTTCAGATGCCTTGGAGCTGGAGAGAATAACTTATTTTATTTTCAGAGTAAGAGAGATTTTTTCAGAGGCTTGAAGGAAGAAATGAATCTAAGACTGCATTTTATAGAAATAAATATAAAGTTCTGTATTTTAGAGAAACACACACACCAATGGGTGAGTTATGGTGTGGCAAAGCTAACAACTTAGAGGCTTTAGTTGATAATTGATTCTTAATGATCAGAAGTGAATATGGCTTCAAAATAAGTTAACTCACCCTGTAGTAAACAGAGGGATTAGAAGTTGTACCCTACTTTGGGCTGTTTATTTAGACTGCACCTAAAATCTGTTCTGCAGGCAGCATTTTTTTTAAAGTAAACAAACAATACTGCATTTAGCAGAGTGTTACCTGGATGGTTGAAGAAACTGCACATAATTCAATTTAAAAAGAAAATTTCCATCAATTTTCCATCAATGAGAGGAGAGGCATCTGCCTAAAGTCACTTCCAATATAAATGTACTGTTTGGATCCAAGTTATGAAAGAAGGCCCAGAAGATAAAAATGACAGATAAGAAGTATTGAACAAAAATGTTTAGAAAATAGACTAATGGGTCACTTTGTGAGAGTAGAGAGTTCTCTTCTCAGAAAGGATTTGGATAACAGAGGGTGTTTGAGCCAATGTCCTTTGGGGTAGTATCTGTTGGCAGATAATTCTCCATGGACCTCTCATGTTTTTGCATGCTTTGTGAGCAGAATTACTGACTGGGTTTTAATCATAATTTAATCTAGATTAAGGTGTGGTAAGGCACAGGAAGAACTACCTTGAAATCACAAAAGTTTAATATACTCACAGTCTCCTCAGGGAAAATACAGGCCAGACAGGGAAACACTATATATGATAGGACCAGTCATAAGGCAGAGACAGGGAGAAAGAGAACTAGGGGGAGTCTAGGCAAGTGCCTTGTTATAGTTACTGTAGGAAGGAGGAGATGAGGCAAGGAAGAATGCTCTGGCATTGGTTAGCTATATTTAAAGGTGACACTTCCACAAATTTATGCTGGGCTAACAGTGTGTATCTCCACTCCCTAGTTGTTGATCTAAAGTGGTTGACAACCACCTTGAAGATGTTAAAGCATCACATTATAGAAACTACAAAGCATGGTTAATGCACATTGCCTTTGTTCAGAACCATCTTTTCAAGTTTGCACAGAAAACCATGACGTTAGATACGATGTCTTCTTTCAGAGTATGGGGTGGGTTTGTTTACTGCTTGGTGTAATAAATGTAGTGTCTCCAAATGGCTGGCCAATTTACTGCCTATTGTAAAACATTCAGGTTCCTAAACTCGAGAGTTCTCTCTACTTGTACATCGCCAGCACAGAGGTACCATAGGGCCCTCTTTGCATTGCTTTGTGGAACACAGAGTTCATAAAACCAGAGCAAAAGCTGATACTTTGGCTACTATTTCTGGGAGTAATAAACTACCCTTTCCCTGTTTTCTGCCAGCCTCTAAGAAACTGTAATTGGTTATCTTATTAGCCTACAAGTACAATAGTATAAAATCTGAGAATGTTCATAGTTCTTAACAGTACCGTTGATATGATAATTCTATAATTTTAAAAAATCTGGAGACAGTTCCTTAGTGCAAACAAAATATTCTAATGGAGAGAATTCTAGGACCTGGTAGCATGATAAAGAGATGACTAAGAACAGTAGAATTTTGAAGAGACCATTGGGGCAAATTTCATGGACCACCATCTGTACAGCCTCTGTTATATCCAGGTTCTGGTTCAATGGAAAATCTTTGGCATTTAATAGGAGCAGAAATACAGGTACTTCCTGATGAAATTGTGTTACTTCAAGCTCCTCCTGATACTGTATTTTGGAAATATGAGGCAACCTGTACTGTACTTTAATTCATACGGTAATTGGTTGTATCAGACAAAATTCTTTCTATTTTATATTATAGGTGTCCCCAAGTACATGAAGTCTTACATAAAAACACCTAATAATTTTATTATCAAAACTGGATTATATTTGTTTTCCATGGCATATTGTTGAAATTGTGAAAGTATAGTGCAAGTATGTTTTAAAAACACATCGATTCTTTGGAAGTACAGTGATAAAGAGTCATTTATTTCCCTGAGATTTTGGCAGCTTTAGCAAGACCGATGCACAATTATTTTTACAAAGTTTTCACAAGTTTTGATTAGTATTTTTACAAGTATTTTATCAAGTTAAAGAATGTGAAACATCACCCATATCTGAGAACTCATGTGAGTGCTAACATATGTGTAGCACATGCACATTGAAGTGGATTTACTGTTTGGATTCTGCAAGATGTCACAGGCTAAGTGACAGAAAGATACAATTTCTGTCAAACTTCATACTCATTCCACATCTCATTTGAGTGGGACTAGGACTGAAGTTTAGGAGTAATGCTTCATGCAAGCTGGCTCTCCAATAAAGGGAGGGAGCTGGTAAGACTCAGGCAGGAATGGGAGCAAGGAGTGTCTGAATCTTTGTGTGGATGAGTTGACAGCAGAAGACAGTGTGTGTCAAATGTCTGTCCACCTGGGAATGCCTCTGGTCTACAATACACCACAGCCTGCACCAAGAAGAATGGGAAAATGAAAGGGGAATAGTTTCCTCATTGCAATTCTTGCAGTTAGGGTGGGAAATTCGGTTTCAATGTGTATAAAAATAATACATTCTAAGACTGGAGTATAGGGAAGAACTTTACTTTTCCCATTCTCCACTAGATTTTTTTCTCATATTTTAGAGAATAAGGGCAGAATGAAAACTGATAGCATCTTCTCAATTGGATGGCTTGTGATTGGAGAAAGGACCATTTTAAAGAGAAAAAAGCTGCTTAACTCATGGGAGAAAGATGTTATAGTCACTAGAAAGAATAATATTTAGGGAACCGTTTAGCTGCAGGAAAGTATCAACACCAGTCAGTAGAAAGCACAAATCCCTGGTTTATTCCACTGCTCTTACAAACCAGATGAAGACTACCTGAAATGTCAGGTTAGGCATGTGCCCCGAAGGCCCTGGGGCCTAAGCATTAGACACAGTCCATGAAGATGATCTCACTCTTCTCAGTTCTTTTGACAAACTTTACTTCTGTATTTTTCATGGACCCTGTGTCAACTGACTTTGTTTCTAGTAGGTGAACCAATTTAGTTTTCAGTGTTTCTTTATCTGCTGTCAGATTCTTGGAGCCACTCTCATCTTTCCATTCATTTTTCAGTTCAAACTGGTCACTTATTCTCATACTCTGTTTTTTATGGCATCAAGTCTCACCCCCATTCCCTCCATCCCCATCCACACTCAATCATGGCATCTTCATTTACACACTGGCATAATAGCTCACTTACCGCTTAACACATGTGAGTCTACTACTTCAGCAGTGCTTTACTCTGCCACCCTGATAATATCTCTTATTTACTATGATCACTGATAGAAACCATAGAAGCCGGGATGTAACCTTCCAAATTTTGACCTTTATTTATGTCTGGCACTGGAATTGGGGAAATGTGCAAACTGTATATGCACTAGGAATCAGTATTCAGACCTTTCCCTGACTTTTTTTTTTCTTTTTTCAGTTTTTTTTTTTGGCTGGGGCTGGGTTTGAACCCACCACCTCCGGCATATGGGTCTGGTGCCCTATTTCTTTGAGCCACAGGCGCTGCCACCCTGATCTTTATTAAATGTTATAGAATGGGGAATTCAGTGAACCAAGTTAGAAAATTAATTAAATTTTTCTTGGAAGTTTAAAGCCCATGTTGAAAGAGAAAAATCATGTGAAAAACTTTATAAAAGTATGCAATTTGTAGGAATGTGGCAAATAAATTTCAGTGAGAGCAATTAGAAGCTAATGCATTTTAGAGAGAAAAAAATTCTAGACTACTTGAGATTATTGTCTCTAACCTACCAAAAAACTTTAAGCTAGCAACTTGCATAAAAATTGCAGGATATTCCCAGCATCCTGCCATCACCAGAAAATGCTAAGCAGCATTGTTTATTGTAAATGAGATACATAAGCAGACCACTACCGTCATACCTATTAACCTTTCATGGCATAAAAACTCCAGTGAACTCACATTAGAGTTGATGTCTGAATACCCTGACAAGAGACATGGTAGATCAAAAGGAGGCCTAAAGGAAAGTATAAAATACTAAATTTATGTAAGGGGATTTTCATTGTGAGAGAAAGTAAAAATAATGTAATTAAGATGAATTTCAAAAAATATAGGCAGAGAGGGTACCTTTCCTTGACAAATTTTAGGAAACAAACTTTTAAAAGATGACAAAATAGCTAACTTAAGCTAGCAGCCTTATTTATACTTAAATAAATAAGTATAAATTTATGTATGGAGGCATTTCCATTAAAAAACAAGAACATTTAAGGATATTTATCCTAAGCATTATAATTTGTGTATGTGTTGTATGTGTGTGTTTTCTTGGATTTGTAACCTATACAATAAGAGAGAAAATAATTATAAAGATGAAGAGACAACCTAGATAATTTTCTAGGATGAAGAGACAACCTAGGTAATTTACTTTCTGCCATCTCCTCTTCTATGTTCATGAAATTGAACATGGCTGGAAAAAAGCTCACAGTCATAATGAATGTTGTTAATTGAATTTTTGGTCATTAATCTAAAGTGGTAATTTAATTCTGCTCTGAAAATATACTATATTTACCTATTTGTCTTTCCACTTTTCTAGATGAGTATTCATATTTTCTGCTTTTCCTTAAATTTCAAATACATCCTTCCCCATCCATCATAGAAAAGGATTCTATGTCACCAAATTGAAACAATCAAGAATACAGCCACAAGATCTCATCATCATTGCCTTACTTATCTCCTTGTATACATAACCATTTACTCTTTCTTCATTTCTATCATTATTATTATGAACTGGTCATTTTACTAGCTAAGATCAATCCTACCACTAGGACATTAGATACCACCCATTCTTTCCCACTCCAGAATATTGCCTCAACAATTCTCCTCTTTTTCCCTCTTTACTAAATTATTTTAATAAGTATAGGTAGATGCTCCATTCTGGAGCCTCCCTCCACCACTGCCACAGGTGGAACTGCTTCAAAGCCCAATACCTCACCAGGGACACCCTCAGCCTTGAGTCACCAGTGCACAATGTTGATGTAGCTATCAAGGCAGTGGTTGTGGGCTCCTGGTCCTTGGGTGTTTGTTTGAACCACAACCACTGCCTAGATAGCTTCATCCAGCTGCTACTGTCACCTCTGCAGGGAGACCCTGAACAGAGCAACCCCCAGAACACCAGCCTCAGTGAAGAGAAACTCACCCAGCTCCCAACGTGAACACAATACAAATACATAGTGATGACCCAAGACCCAGCACAAAGATCACCCCAAACAAACTTGAACAGAGGCAAACAAAATAAATAAGAACAGCTATAATACAGGTGTCTAGAGCACATGCCTCTCCTTGCCACATCAACATTCAAGAGTAGGAATAAAAAAACACCATCTAGGCCTTCATCTTCTTCTAATTAAGCAGGAGAGTTCCAAGCAAACAAGAGAAAGAATAATGCAAACCTAATATCCCTGAGTCAAGAAAAGAGGTTTCAGATAAGAAAAAACCATCCTAAGAACCCTGGCAACATGTAAAATCAAAACAGATTAACAACCCCAAGGGATCACAATGGAGCTAATGTAGTGAACTCTAACTACAAGGAAATTATCAAAATGACAGAAATGGAATTTATAATATGGATGGCAAATACAATGAATGGAATTAAATAAAGAGTGAAAAATCAACAACAAAAAAGGCAAAAAAAATTTCAGGAAATTACTGGAAAAGTCACCAGAGGTAGATGATATAAACAAAGATATAATAGAACTTAAAGAAATGAAAAAGTCTTTTAGAGAATTTCAAAACACAACAGAAAGTTTTAGCAACAGACTAAACCAAGAAAAATAAAGAATCTCAGAGCTAGATGACAAGGTTCTCTAACTAACTCATTTAAAGAGGCAGAGAAGAGTGGGGAGGGGCAGGATGACTGACAGGAAGCAGCTTCTGACAGAGGCTCCTGTCCAAAAGGAAAGATAACTTCCAGAAACTGGCCAATTGAGTTGAAGACTGGGAGCCCAGCCGAGAGAGAGAGGTGATAACTGCAGATCACCTCTGCTGAGGCAAGCTGCAACTCCAAGAAACCAAGCTACAGGCAGAAAAATTGAACTAAAGTTTTCCTCCATTCTGAACTTCAAGTACACCCTTTCCCCCTTACCTGAAGAATAAGAAGCCTGACCCCTGCTGAAACTGAAGGAAGAGGGATTGAGCAGCACGCATGCTGCCTGTCTGCTGGACCAGACTGACCGTCAGGTAAGAGACTCCAGGGCCCCGCTGAGCTCCAGACAGCCCCCAGGCCAGGCACTCCACAGGACCCCAGCTTGGCTCTGATCCCAGGCCTCGGACCTCTGCTTGCAGCAGCCAGGGACTCCTCTGGGCCTTGGCCAGCCGTCAGTTGTGGCCAGGGACTCTGCTGGGACCCCCTTGCAGCTCAGATCCATGCTCCGCCAGACCTTAGCCTCCATCCATTGAGACCAGGGACTCCACTGGGACCCCCGTGCAACTCCAATCTGCACCTAGCCAGGCCTCAGCCTGCTGCCCATAGTGGCCAGGGACTCCCCCCTGGGACCCGTGTGTGGCTCCACTCCATGCCCCACTGGGACACCCGAACAGCTCCACTCCATCCCCCACCAGGCCTCCACCTGCTGCACACACCAGCCAGGGACTCCACCAGGAACTGGCCAGGCCTCTGCCTGCATGCCCAGGCCAGGAACTCCCAGAGCCACACAACCCGCATCCTCCCCTACCCTCTCTGCCTCCCCACCGGCCCCGCCCATCTGGCCAGGGACTCAGGAGGCCCCACAAGCCATGTCCTCCCTCTGGAGCCCACCTCCCAGCCAGAGACTGCTGGAGGCACAGGCTCCCTTCACAAAGGCCATTGGGTGCTGGGCACTTCCAGAAGTGTGTGCACCATCCAATGCCCTGCTGCTAGATCGGGGCGTGCCACACTCCAGAGCTGCTCCCACAGCCAGAACTCACTGGGTGGGGCAGTCCCAGAGGAGCTACACAGGGTCACTCCCTACAAAATCGAGCAACAACAGACTGATCCTGCTAGGGTCTGATCTGGGAGAGACATCTCCCCAACTGTGAGGATGGTCATAGGCAACAGTGAAAAACAATCATGAGGTGGAATCAACAGAAAAACTCTGGCAATATGAATAATCAGAGTAGATCAACTTCCCCAGGGAATGACAAGGCAGATACAGCAAAAGATCCCTTGCATAAGCAAATGGCTGAGATGTCAGAAATTGAATTCAGAATCTGGATAGCAAATAAGATCAGCAGAATGGAGGAAAAGATAGAATTAGAATTTTTAGCAGTAATCCAAAAGATGACCCAAAAGATGTCTCAAGAATTCAAAGAATTCAAAGACAAAATGACTGAAGATTTTTGACACATTGAGACAAGAAGTTGTAGCACTCAAAGATCTGAGAAATACAGTAGAATCCCTCAGTAACAGAATGGAGCAAGCAGAAGAAAGGATTTCTGACATGGAAGACAAAGCTTTCGAACACTCCAAAAACTTCCTCAGAGGAAGAGAAATGGAGGGCAAAACAGATTACTCAGAGAGCTCTGGGATAATTCGAAGAAAACTATTATTTACCTCATAGGGATCCCTGAAAATGACAAAGTGGCTTCACAAGGTACAGAGTCTCTTTCTCATGAGATTATGAAAGAGAACTTTCCAGACATGCCAAGAGATACTGAAATTCAGATAGCAGACAGTTTCAGAACTCCAGCATGACCCAACCCAAATAAGACGTCCCCCAGGCACATCATAATCAATTTTACAAAAGTTAATATGAAGGAGAAAATTCTGAAAGCAGCCGGATGTAAGAAAACCATAACATATAAGAGGAAGAATATTAGAATAACTGCACATGTCTCTGCTGAAACCTTTCAAGCTAGAAGAGGATGATCATCGACTTTTAATCTCCTAAAGCAAACTATTTCAACCGAGGATCCTGTATCCAGCTAAATTGAGTTTCATTTATGATGGAGAAATTAAATACTTTAACAACATCCACATGTTGAAGAAATTTGCTATAACTAAACCAGCTCTCCAGGACACTCTCAGACCTATCTTCCATAATGACCAGCATAATCCTCTACCACAAAAGTAAACTCACTAGAATTTTTTGATCAAATTCCAACTTCCAAAGCCATGAAAGATTAAAAATGTGCAATGGACTTTCGAAAGGTTTATCAATATTCTCAGTTAATGTGAATTGGTTTAAATTGTTCTCTAAAGAGGCACAGGTTGGCTGACTGGATACAAAAACTCAGGCCAGATATCTGCTGCATACAAGAATCTCGTCTTACCTTAAAAGATAAATTTTGACTCAAGGTGAAGGGATGGTCATCCATATTCCAGGCAAATGGAAAACAGAAAAAACCAGGGGTTGCAATCCTATTTGCAAATATAATAGGCATTAAACCAACCAAATTAAAGAAGGATAAGGGTGGACACTTCATATTTGTTAAAGTTAACAATCAATATGATGAGATTTCAATTATTAATATTTATGCACCCAACCAGAATGCACCTCAATTTATAAGAGAAACTCTAACAGACATGAGCAACTTGATTTCCTCCAGCTCCATAGTAGTGGGAGATTTTAGCACCCCTTTAGCAGTGCTGGATAGATCCTCCAAAAAGAAGCTAAGCAAAGAAATTTTAGATTTAAACTTAAGCATTCAACATCTGGATTTAACAGACATCTACAGAACATTTCATCTCAACAAATCTGAATACACATTTTTCTCATCAGCCCATGGAACATACTCTAAAATCAATCACATCCTAGGTCACAAGTCAAACCTCAGCAAATTTGAAAAAATAGAAATTATTCCTTGCATCTTCTCCAACCATCATGGAATAAAAGTTGAACTCAATAACAACAGGAATCTGCATACTCATACAAAAACATGGAAGCTAAATAACCTTATGCTGAAGGATAGATGGGTCATAGATGAGATTAAGAAGGAAATTACCAAATTTTTGGAAC
>CAUYRH010025333.1:0-15637 GCA_963574655.1 Perodicticus potto
TCAGGTGTACGTGGCTGGCGCGTTAGCCCGCTGAGCCACAGGCGCCAAGCCGTTTGTGATCTATCTCAGGGAGCTTATGATGAGTTTATTGATCTGAAGTTTGTGGACACATTACTTCCTAGAGCAGGAGAGAACTTTCCCTGTTATTCTTACCACTCTTTTTTTTGGTCCTCACGCCCTATTTTAAAATTTTGTCAATTAGGGGATTCTGGGTTTTCTTGGTTAGCTCATTCTTTGCTAACTTGCCCCCCGTATGTACAGCAAATGAAGTGCAGGTGTTGACAGTGTTCCTGTGTCACCATGATGTGTCAAGGGATCTTCCTGTTAATACCTGTTTCTCTGATAACTGCATTTGGTATTTTGTACTGTAGCTTTCATTGGAGAAGCTCTGGGCTTGCAAGAGTGATTTGTTGTGGCATTTCCTTATGGAACATAAACTTTGAAGCGAGATAAATACATACGAGAGACATCCAAGTGCGATCATGAAAGTGGAAAGAAGACAGCATTTGGAATTCAGACACCCAAGTTCAAGCCCTGTTTCTACCCCCTTCATTTGCTGTATGTAGATGAAAACATCTATTTATTTCCATTATTAGACAAAACCAATCTAATCATATGAAAACATTGGACAAACCCATATTGAGGGAAATTGTACAAAATCTCTGACCACATCTTCATGACAGATGTCAGGGTGATGAAAGATAAGGAAACTGTCATAGGTTGGTGGAGGCTAAGGATAATCAAGAACTAAATGTAAGGTGAGACCCTGGATTGGATCCGGCATCAGATAGAGGACATTAGAGGAGAATCTAGTAACATTCCAGTAAGGTCTGTAGAGTAGCTAATGATTTATCAGTGTTATTTTTTGGGTTTTGGCCATTGTGGTATGGTTAGGTAAGCTGTTAATATTAGAGGAAGCCAAGTGACGGGTATTGAACTCTCTACACTGCCTTTGTAATTTTCTGTAAGTCTAAAATTATTTCAAAAGTTAAAACATGATAGTGGGATACATGAATGCTTTTGTGCAAGAAATATTCTGTTCTGTAGGAAGTGGAAAGGGCTTCATTTGTTTCACATGAACTTTGAAGCTATAAATGCCATTTTATTCTTGAGCTACAGCAGTCACGCTATCTCTTGACTGATGACATTCCTGAGTGTAAATTGAAAGCAAGGAATGTTAACTTTTTGAGATCCCCAGGGACATCCGATGCCCAGGTGGTTGGGTACCTGGAGGGGAGAGTGTTTGGGCTGCATCACTTTCTCCTGCTGATGTGGCAGAGCTCGGTGGCTGCTAATGAGGGTTACAGCCTGAGAATGAATACCCATTACATATGGGAAGCTGGGTGCTAAGTGCTTATCACCACCAATCCTTGGGACGTCCTTGATGGTGCCACTGCTTTATAATATATCTCAGAGAGATGCATTTGCTCCGGGTCACTCACCTGGAATGGATCTGTGTCCAAGCTCAAACTCTTGGCAGCCCGTCTGTTCTCCTTCTGTTTTGATGGGAACTCTCCTGACCAGCCTAATGGCTGTGCCCCTGCTACAGGGCCTCCAGACCCTGACCCCTTCCATGATCATTTTTACCTACACTGGATAGAAAAGAGAAATTGGGAGTACCAGTATTTTCTTATCCTTTATTGTCTGCTTAAGCACAGATGAGCATTTTAGGTAGGCTCTTTGGGACCGTTAATAGGTTTCTATGGCCAATATGTTGAGGGAACATGTGGATCAATAAGTTCAAGCTCTTCACCTTTGCCCAGGCAACTAAATATGGCTGGAGAAAACCATGTGACCAGGCTGGCTGGTCTCATCAGTTTATTATCATGAACCTCAAGTGGACTCTTGGTGCTGCCCAGCAATGCCACTCGGTTTCCCTGGCACTGTCATCTGCCCACTCTGCTTCATACCTTCTCCTATCTCACAAAATCTTCCCATCTCCAAGAAAAAGCTAGTGGTCTAAAAGAGGATTTCTGCAAGACCCCACCCCTGAATCCTGCCTTCTCTCCTTTGGAGGAGGGACCGTCTCTGATTCCTGTGCAGGACATTGCATCCCCTCCCACACCTCCAAGTCCTGCCAGTGATTGTCCCTGTTCAGTCTATTCCCTCTCCCTTTGCAGAAAGGCATGTGGATTTTTATCTTCCCTTCCAGAGAAGCCCTTCCTAGACTCCATGTCCCCCTCTGCTGCTTCCCTACTCTTTGTCTCCTTTTCAGCAAACCTCCCAGAAAGTTTTCTTACAGACTGTCTCCAATTCCCCTCTTCCTAATTCTTTCTCTTTTTTTCTTAATTGGGGTGAAATTCACTTACTAAACTAAGCATTTTGGTGTGTTAAAGGGTACAATTCAGTGGCATTAAGCACATATGCAGTGTAGCCAACCACCACTTCCACAAGGTTGCAAGACCTTTTCACCATCCCCAAAGCAACCCCGTTGTTCTGGTTACACTGTCACTTCTGTTCTCCCCTCCCCCCAGCCTCAGGCAGTCAGAGATCTGTCTTCGGTCTCTGAATTTACCTATTTTTCATGTAAATGGAGTCATACAATATGGGACTTTAATTCATTTATCATAATGTTTTCAAGGTTCATCCATGTCATAGTATGCATCAGAATTTCATTCCTTTTTGTCACTTGGCAAGTAATATTTCATTGTATGCATATAGCACATTCTGTTTATCTTTTCTTCCACTGATGGACATTGGGTTGTTTCCACCCTTTGGTTATTATGATCTGTGCTGCTATAAATATCAATATACATGATTTTGTATAGGCATACCCTTTCCATTTTCTTGAGTATGTCCAGTGGATTGCTGGGTCATATGGTAATTCCGTTTCACTTGTTAAGGATTTGCTAGACTGTTTGGCAGCTTGGACCAAGTGACTGGACCATCTTACATTACCACCCCAGTGTACAAGGGCTCTGCTTTTCTTAAGTCCTTACTGATGTTTACTCTTTCCTGCGTTTTGATTATAGCCACCCTAGTGAATATGAAGTAGTACATTATCGTGGTTTTGATTTACATTTCCCTAATGGCTAACTGCTTGTTGGTGCATCTTGGAGAAATGTCTCTTCAAGTCCTTTGCCTGTTTTCCGTTTCCCTCCTGAACCCACTCCTGTCAGGCTTTCCCCCTTATCATTCCACAGAGCTGTTCTTATCGAGGTCACATGTCAGCTCCAGTGGTCCATTTTTAGTCCTCATTTTATGAGGTCAGTTAGTTAAGTCTGAGAACTCATCCTAGAAAAAGGGCCACATATCTCATTGCTGAATATCACGACGGTCACCTGTGAAGTACTCCCTTGACCATCTGGTGACCGTAGTGATAGTCGGCAGTGAGGTCAGTAATGCTGTTTTTTAGGAAGAGTTTGCAAACTGAGTTGTGCAACTTTGTATTGGCTGCACAGCAGCATTTAAGGGAGAGCCACTCCTTCCCTCTTGAGATGCCTTCTTCTCGGGACTTCCCAGATACTGTTATTTCTCGGTTCTTCTCAGTCTTCTTTGCTGATCCCTCCTCATCTTCATGGCCTCTGAACATTAGACTTCCTCAGGGCTTAGCTTTCAGGCCTCTTCTCTTTCTATCTGCACCTCCCTAGGAGACCCCATTTTTCCAGGGGTTCAGGACAGAAACCTTGACATTGTGCTTGACCTCTCTCTTTTTCTCCTGCTCCACCTGTCCTGACCTTCACGTTACATCCAGACTCTGCTCACTGCTCACAACCTCCACCACGGTCACCTTGACCCAAACCACCGCTAGGGTCAGCTGGACTCAGGAAGCAGCCTAGTAACTGACTCCCTCTTCTTGCTGCTTCTCTTGCCCTTCACCATTTATTCGGTATGAAAAAAATGCAGCAGCCGGAGAGGCCCCTTAAAAACATGAGTCAGGTCACAGCAGCACTCTGCTCTGAAGCCCCCAATTGTATCTCATTTTAGTCAAAGTTAGAACCGAAGTCTCTGTTGTGATTGGCTTCCCTGGCTTCCTTTTCCTTCTTATTTCCTTGCTCTCCTGCTGTGCTGATCTCTTTGCTAAGCCTCAAACCTGCCAAACACACTCCACCTCAGGGCCTATGCACATACTGTTCCGTCTGCCTGGAGTGCTCTTCACCTGTCCAGAAAGCCACATGGCTTTCTCTGTTCCTGGCTCTGCCCAAAAGTCACTTTGTCAGTGAAGTCTTCGCTGACGGCCCTATAACAGAACGTAACAGTGTCCTTCTTCTACTCCTAACTCCTTTACTCTGCTGTATTTTTCTCCTTAGCACGTATTTATTGTTTGGATTCCCCCATTAGAGGGTCAGCTCCATGAAAGCCAGGACTGGGCTTTTATTTGTATATTTGTTTGTTTTCATATATGATCTGACTCTGTTGCCCAGCCTGGAGTATAATTACTACAGCCTCTGACTCCTGGGCTTAAGCTGTCCTCCTCCTGACTCAGCCTCCCAAGTAGCTGGGACTACAGGCTACTACAGACACCATGTCTGGCTAATTTTTAAAAGTTTTCAGAGAGATGGGATCTTGCTGTGTTGCCCAGGTTGGCCTCAAACTCTTGGCATCAAACAATCCTCCTGCCTCAGCCTCTCAAAGTGCTGGGATTAGAAGTGTGAGCCACTGCACGTGGCCCAGGACTGCTCTTTTGTACACTGTGTTAGCTTAATACTTAATGGCTAAGCATGATACAAAACATAGAACCCCAGGGTATCTTAAGGTTTGCAATATGCTAATGTTCAGCAGGAATCCCTAAGGAGAGGATATTTTTGCCATATTTCTCCCACCTCCTTTCTTGCTCTTTCCTTTCTCTTTCCCTCTCTTCATTCCTCCATTCCTTCCCAAGGGGCCTATTTTTCACAGAATATATTTGGGAGATTCTGCAATAGACTCTTTTCTGCAACAAGTTGTGTTTGAGGGGATGTAGGTGAGGCATTATATAACCTGCATCTTTTTCTCTCGACTAATAAAACATTTCAGGATGTAAGAAAACTGTACATCCAAAAGGCCTGAACTCATCCTGAGGCGGCTCTTTGATAACTCTGTAGATAAGATCTGGCCAACCATTTATTTATTTATTTTGGGCCAGCTATTTCTTCTTTGATTTTGAAAAGTGCTATTGCATTTGTGTATTTTTGCATAGTTTCATCTTTATAAGAAAATTGTGGTGAAACGTGGAAGTAATTTTCTCCCAGAGCTGCTGAAACAATCAAGTCTACCCTTTCCCTGCTTTTTTCTGGGTTCCACAGCAGATCTGTGCTATACCCTTTGGAATGGCAGCATCCTGCAGGGTCCTATAGGAAGCCACTGTCATGTTCTAGGATCACACTTAATTGATTTGTCAATAGCAGCCTGGAAAGGATGGCAGGGGCATTTCTGCTTGGTCCCCCACTGTAGGCACAAACATTTAGCACCATGCTGTTCATATAATAGGTGGCCAATTAATATTTGTTGAATGAACCTTTGAAGTAGTGCTAGGATTGCTTCTTGGCCTTTTGGCTAAGATCAAATGGAAGTAGCACTAGGGAAATCTCAACTTTACATGACCCTGCCTCATGATGATTTATAGTTAGGATTTAATTCCAGTGAATTTTCTGTGGAAATGTGTTTAAAAAATGCAATCCCAAATGAGTGCCATAAATGGAAAATTTTTTATTTCTAAATAAAAAATTTTAAATGAAATTTTTATTTTTAGTCTTTTCTGGGCACAGTAATATTTTTGTCCTCTGTAAAGCTGCTGAGATTCTGAAGGAAAATAAAAAGTATCTTTTCCTCCTTTGTCCATTATCTAAGCTCAAAATAGTAGCACGGACACTCTTGGAAAGATTCTTTTGGTAGTTCAAACAGTTTGTGAAAAATGCATTTAAAAAAAAAGATTCTGCTTGAGGATCTAATTTGAAAACCACCATGGTAGGTAGGAAGCAGCTTGAGCCATCAGTGTTCCCAGAAGAAAGTCACTCTGGTAAATAGTCCATGTGTTCTTTTGAATTTGGAAAGATAGAAGGAATGCCAACCCCCAACGTAAATTGTAGTTTGATATTTTATTTCCTAGAAATGGTAAAAAATATAAGAGCCATGCTGCTTTTGGAAACTGGAAAAATAAAAGATCAATTGGAAAAGTTCAAGACTTTTGTATTTCAGCCTGTTCTCTTAAGCGCAGAGTGATGCGCCCTTTTCCTTTTAGATGTTCCAAGGGTGTTTCTGTGAGCCCCACAGTGAGAAGAACTGCATTGTATCAGGCTCATTAACTCTGAGCCCTAATGTTTCGAGTTTTAGCGTCTTGACTTGCTCTAATTAAGTTCAGCAAATTCAGAGGCCACTTAAATAGGGATGGGCTGGACACTTGCTTTAGAGAGAGAGGGTTAAACTCAAAGGTGAGGAAGCGAATGGAGCTGTAATGTGGACTGTGGCCTCAGTTCTTTTTTGGTCGTTTTTCATAGATATCACCATAGTGACAGTCTCTGTAAATCACACATCTGTGACAGTCGGGAAAAATGAAGACATTTGTGTTTGCAAGGGAAGTAACCTAAATTTTTACAGTTCTGAAGCTTTTGAAAAGCGTTTGGCTTCTTCACATTTTATGGTTCTCTTTAAAAGACTCAGGACTGGGATGTTAAATGTGTAGCGGCCAAATATGTAGTATAATATTTATTGGGGCCTTATGATGTGCCAGGCTCTGTCCTAAAAGCAACATCTAATTTAATTCCAAAGTAACCTTGAGGTAGCACATTTAGTAGCCTGGGTTCTCCAGAGAAACAGATCCAGTAGGATACACTTGTATATCCTGGTTTATATAGGTATTACAGGTGGCAATTCACACTTGCAGTTTCTGCTTTCAGGACTTAGCCAACCACAGATCAGAAATATTTTTAAAAACCGACAAAAATACCAATAAACAAAAAATATCAATAAAAAAATACTGCATAGTATAACTATACAACATTTACATTGTATTAGCTATAATACGTAAGCTAGAGATGATTTAGAGCAAATGAGAGGTTATGTGTAGGTTATACAAAAATACTATGTAAAATAAATAAAATAATAAGCAGGGACTTGAGCATCTGTGGATTTTGATATCTGAGGGGGTCCTGAAACCAATCCCTCTTGGATGCTGAGGGTCAACTATATCCTATATGTATAATATATATTATATAGGTTGTGTATAAGGCATAATGTATATGACGAAGAATTGGCTTATGCAGTTGTGGAGGTGAGAAGTCCAAGATGTGCAGTTGGCAAGCTGGAGACCCAGCAGAGCTGATGGTATAAATTCCAGCTCAAGCCTGACTGTGGAGGCAGGAGAAGATCATTGTCCCAGCTTGAAGATAATCAGGAAAAGAGAAAAAATTCGTACTCAGCCTTTTATTCTATTTGGGTTTTGTATGGACTGGAAGGGGCCCATCCACTTTGGGGAGGGCGGTCTGCTTTATTGGGTCAAGTGTTCATCTCATCCAGAAACACCCTCACAGACACACCCAGAAATAATGTTTAACCAAATATCGGGGCTCGGCGCCTGTGGCTCAACGGGCTAAGGTGCCAGTCACGTACACCTGAGCTGGCAGGTTCGAATCCAGCCCGGGCCCGCCAAACAACAATGACGGCTGCAACCAAAAAAAAAAAATGGCCAGGCAAATATCAGGGCACCTCCTGACCCTATCACTTTGACACACAAAATTAACTATCACAGGTAGGTGTTGTTTTGATATCTTTGTATAAATGAGGAAATAGAGGTACACAGTGATTAGGCAACTTGTCCAAGGTCACAGGCAGGTAGTGGTGGAGACAGAACTCCAAACCTAGGAAGTCTGGATCCCCAAATCCTCACTCTCTGTTAGTACAGCAAATTACCTTTCAGATGGGGAAACGGAGGTGGCTGAGGAAAGTCAGGAAAGCAGGGAAGTGAAGGAGTCGGTATTGTGCTAAGGGTGTCGATCTAGGGAGACACAGAAGTGGGATTTGAACTCAGGTCTCCTGACACCAGGCCTAGCTCCCAGGAGTCTTTCAACTCCGACATGGGCTATGCTCTGTATAATAGACATTTTGCTTGTGAGAAGGAAAAGGTTAACTTTTAGTTATATACCTGAACTGTTGACTTAAGCACTCCATGCAGAAGTTCTGGCCATTTTACCTTATCAGCATTATAATTTGTGTCTCTAATATTCCAGTCCTAAAATATTCTCAGGTGAGTTGGCCTGCTTGGATGGGAATGACAACTGCTTTAATAATGCTACCTTCCATTTCTAAAGCATTTCAGATTTTTTAGAGCACTCTCATGTATACCTCTTCTTTTAAAATGGATTACGTCGAAAAAGTGGATTTACTCTGAGGTTGTGGCCTTTTGTGGGTGTGGATGGAAAAAAAAGGATTTTACCTTCTCTTAACCAAGATTAGAAAAGAAAAAAAAAAGAGCTATGAGAAGATGGCAGAAGAGAAGAGAGTGTTTCTTCATGAAGGCAGCATGGTCGCAGGGAGACAGCCTGTTGGAGACTGGGGGGTGTAATCATAGAAATTGGCCCTGGAAGCCAGACAGTTCTGGGCTTGAATCTTGGCTCTGCCATTTGAGACACATTATGTCATTTCTTCGAACCTTTCCTCATTTGTGAAACAGGAATTACTTTTTTTTTTCCATGCAGACTAGTTGTGAGGATGAGGAACACCTGTCCTGTGCATGGCCCATAGTCAGCTCTTGATAAATAGTAGTCATTACAAATTCTCCCAGCTCCTACCAGTAGGGCTAGCCTGGTAAAGCCCTGAGCTGCATGTTCTGAAGGCCTTAGCCCTGTCCAGCTCCTTCACTTGTGGGGATTAGACTTGACTACCTATTAGATTCTTGCCCCCACCAGTGGGTCAGCTGGAAGTCCTCCTCCAGTTCTAGGCCAGGTGTGGGTGGAGAAGCACCTGTCTCTCATCCCCAAGCGCCCAGGCCAGATAAAGGGACCTCTAGTTTGCATTCTGGATTCCTCCTCTGAACCTGGTCTGCCCAGTTGGCCTACTCCTACCTGCCAACCTTTCTCCAGTCCTGTCCACATTACTATCCCCTGAGCTGTACCCATCGCTGTTTTTCCCACCTATTGGTTAACTGTTGGTGACAAAATGAGCAGTTCTTTTTTTCCTCTCTTAATTTTCTTGTGGACAAGGACATGTTTCACATGGATCATTTTACGAGGAGCTCCACTATTTCAAGTGAGATAGTGGACGTGGTTAATGGCATCTAATTTCTGGTCATATTTAGGGTGAGAATCAGGTAAGCTAGTGGTTTACTGACTCCATTCATCAGCTAGTGGCTGCACACAACTGACTGGCCTGCTTAATCAAAAGTAATAAGCTGGTTGGTGACCAGTTTAGAGACAGACTTGATGTCGCATTCCTGCTCCTTGTTTTGTGCCTGCAGTATAAGAGCAGAACTTGCTAGAACCTGGGTTTTTGCTTTGCTTTTTCTGGAACTGCCTCAAAAGGATCTGGCAGCTTCAGGGCACAGGAGCCAAGACTGGACAGATGTCAGGTGTGCTGGGGGTGACAGGCGGGGGGCTGCTGTTTCCAGTGGGGGCCCTGAGTGCTAGGTCAGCGATCACACTGGCCAGCAAGCCCAGGCCAAAGAAGGGCAAGGGGGATATAGGTGACACCTGGGCCTTCCATGCCAACAAAGAAGTGGCTCATTAAAGCAAAACCTGTGACATTGACTATTTGAGTCGATGTGACTTTTTGGAATTTCTGTTGTTAGAGCTTTTTGACTTGATTCAGCTCCAAGGATCCAGGTCTGCAAGTCTCTACTTTTAGTCAGAAGTCACTCATTGACTTGGCTGTGGCTCCTGAAAGCACTATTTGTGGGATGAAAAGTGTGCTTCCTCTATTGACTTTTTCCCTTTCTGCTCCTCTGTGATCAAAGGGCAGGGAATTGAAGGTCTTTTAAGATGTAACCTTGGAACTCTCAAAAATTGGGTGATTTTTATTTTGCTCAGGCCAGTCAGATCCGTCAGATGCCATTCTCATTTGTTTGAGGAAATGTTCTTGGTTAAAAGACATAAATTATTTAACAGGCTGTTACTGAACGGGGCCTAATAATAATCTCTCATAAAGGATTTGGTGAAATTGCCATTTCCTTGAAAATTTGAAGTTTTGGTGTTTTCTCTGAAGAGTTTGATTTCATTTGCGCATGGAATTCTGTTATCTTGCGGCGTTGTATTAAATTACAATAGTGATAGTTTGCATGGAAATGGAAGAAAAAGTTAGGCCCTTGAAAATGGGTAAATAAATTATGTCCATGAAAATGGAAGATTAAGTTATATCCAACAGTTCTTAGTTGAGCAGTTTATGGTTGGCCATGTCTAGTGTATCTCCTTTGTGAGTACTAAGTTTCCATCTTGCCTCCCTTTTCTGCCTAGCATAGTTTGAACAAGCCTCAAACTCAACCAGAGTGGGCTCAGAGAGAGCACACTTGTCTAACTATAAGGCCCAGAGGAAATTCCAAGGAAAGATTTTTGACCAAAGACAAATTTTCATATGAAGAAGACACATAATTCTTGGTCAAAGTTTGATTTTTTTAGTCACATAAAACCTGACACTACCACTAAATGGGTGACTTTGGCCAATTCATTTAACCTCTCTGAAGACCTTTCGTTATCTCTGTGTAAAACAGGTAAAAAAAGTGTCTACTTTATAAGGGTATGCCTAGCACAAAGCTTGATTTGTATTAACTATTTGTGTTATTTCTGTAAGAGCATCTAAATAACCTTTAAGTTATCTGTGCTTTTGCTCCCTTCTCTGAATGTTTTTAACAGATAGAAAATTATATTGTTTGCAGTGATGTGGAAATCATATCTGCTGATTTAGTAAGAAAAATAAAAAATCTCTTACATCTACATCTTATTTTTTGCTTACTTAAATATTTTGTATTGTGAAATGCCCTACATAAAAGAGTATGTGCATTTGTATTTATATAGTATAAATAATAATTAAATTAATACCAGTAGCAATTGGCTTAATGATAGAACAATTCTGTACCTTTGTAGCCTCCTTGATTTCATGTCTTTTTCTCCTCTCAGACACGATCACCAATCTATATTTTGCATTAATAGTTCCTTTGTTTTTTTCTTGTTATCATTTTATTACTTACGTGTTTATCCCTTGATAATATTTTAGTTTTGCCTCTTTTGAATTTTATGTAAATAGAATCACACTGCATGAAATCTGTTACTTGTTCAGCATTATATTGGCAGGTTTTAGCCATGTGGTTATGTGTAGCTGTAGTTTATTCATTTGTACTCATTTTCAGTGTTTTATTTTATGAAATAAAATACACAGCAAATGTATCCATTCTATTGTTGGTAGACTTTGGGGTTTCCAGCTTAGCTATTTTGGACAACGCTGCTCTAGTACATTTTTGCTGGGGTACACCCATGTGCATTTCGTGACATATCCCTAGGTACTGAATTTCTGGTTGTTGGGTATGCCCCTATCCAACGTTGCTAGATAATGCTAAACTGTTTCACAGTAGTTGCTTCTGTTTACACAACCCCCAGGGGTACGTGAGACTTTCCTATTGTTCTACATCTTTGTCATCTCTTGGCTTTGACCTTACACTTTCTACTTATGGAAGTAAAATGGTATGTGCCCTGTGAGTACTGCTTTGTTGGCAACTCATTCATTTTGATAAATGATTGTTTTTATTATTGTTTAGTTCTAAGTATTTCTGAAATTTCCATTATGGCTTGTTTTTTTTTGTTATTTGTTTGTTTTTATTAAATCACAGCTGTGTACATTAATGCAATCATGGGGTACAGAGTGCTGATTTTATGGCTTGTTTTTGACCCATTTTGCTTTTAGCAGTATGTTTTACAGTTTTGAGATAAACAGTTTTGAGGTTGTGTTTTTATAAGTTGTCTATTTGTTGTTGAGTTTTAATTTTTATTGTGTTGTGGTCAGATAGTGTATTTGTATGACGCCTAACCTTTGAAATCTGTTCAGACTTTCTTGTCTAAAACATTGTTAAGTTTTGGGTAGCACCTATGACTCAGTGGGTAGGGCGCTAGCCCCAGCCAAACTGCAACAAAAAAATAGCCAGGTATTGTGGTGGGCACCTGTAGTCCCAGCTACTCGGGAGGCTGAGGCAAGAGGATCGCCTAAGCCCAAGAGTTGGAGGTTGCTGTGAGCTGTGTGACACCACGGCACTCCACTGAGGGCAATAAAGTGGGACTGTCTCTACCAAAAAAAATAAATAAATAAAAAGATAAAACATTGTTAAGTTTTATAGTTATAAATCATATATACTTCAAAAGAATCTGAATTGTTCAGTGTAATGTTTTCTATGTCTGTTAGATCATGCTTGCTACTTGTGTTATTACAATCTCCTAAATCACTTACTTTTTTTCTTTTTATTTACTGGTATGATAAAATCTCCCTGTGTTGCTGGTTAACCAGCTATTCCTTTTCCTGTCAATTTTTGATTTATGTATCTTGAACCCATGTTATTGGGTTCATACAAGTTCAGAATCTTTGTTAGCCTAGTAAATTCAATTTGTGAAATTATGAAATGAACCTTTTATCTATACTTTTTGCCTCAAAATTGGTTTTATCTGACATTAAAATAGTCACACCAGCTTTATTTTGGTTGGCATTTTCTTGATATATTTTTTTCCACCCTTTTACTTCCAACATTTCCATAGCCTTATAGATATAAGGACAAAAATCAGATAGCTTGGTTATTTCTTTCAAAATACATTTTTACGGCTCGGCGCCTGTGGCTCAACGGGCTAAGGCGCCAGCTACGTACACCTGAGCTGGCGAGTTCGAATCCAGCCCGGGCCCGCCAAACAACAATGACGGCTGCAATCAAAAAATGGCCAGGCGTTGTGGCGGGCGCCTGTAGTCCCAGCTACTTGAGAGGCAGAGGCAAGAGACTCGCTTGAGCCTGGGAATTAGAGGTTGCTGTGAGCTGTGATGCCACAGCACTCTACCCAGGGTGACAGCTTGAGGCTCTGTCTCAAAAAAAAAAAAAAAAGTGAGTGACAATCTAGGAATTGCAAAGATGTTACCCAATTTAGTCTAAATTCTGTTACCCATTAGTTTTTGCTTCTGAAACCTTTTCCAAAACCTCAGGCTGCCCTCTATGCTAGATCTCTGTAGAGCATTTGTTGGACATAGCAATGGCATGCCTTGTGTCAGAGGACATTTATTTGCTTCCACATCTAAATTTCCTACTTCTTCAGAAGGTTCCCCACATGGGATCTTATCTTTCCTGATTTGTTCTCCTTGGCACAGTTCTTTTATCCATGTTTTCTGAGAAAGAAGGTCCTTCAGAGATCTTGCAGTTCTCTGATGCCTGGGCAAGAGAGGAGCAAACCTTCCACGACCAGAGGTGGTACTTGGTAGCATCTAGTGTGCACCTAGGACTCAGCACACTGCATCAGAAAGCACAGGGGAGGAGCAGACACAATTTGCATGCTAAACTTCTTATAACTTAAGGAGTAAAAATAGGCTCAGCGCCTGTGGCTCAAGCACCTGAGCTGGAGGGTTTGAATCCAGCCTCTGCCCGCCAAACAACAATGACAGCTGCAACCAAAAAATGGCCGGGTGTTGCAGCGGGCACCTGTAGTCCCAGCTACTTGGGAGGCAGAGGCAGGAGAATCACTTGAGCCCAGGAGTTGGAGGTTGCTGTGAGCTATGATACCACGGCACTGTACCCAGGGTGACAGCTTGAGGCTCTGTCTCAAAAAAAAAAAGGAGTAAAGATCTATACCTGAAACACTAGCTTGGATCTATAAAAATGGATTAACACCAAATGCTAGGTTGTGTGGGTATTGGCAGTGTGGTCCTTTTGGCATTCAGAGGAATCAAAGACACTTAGGGATGAGGTTTCTGGGGTTTTTTTTTTGAGACAGAGCCTCAAGCTGTCATCCTAGGTAGAGTGCTGTGGCATCACAGCTCACAGCAACCTCCAATTCCTGGGCTCAAGCGATTCTCCTGCCTCTGCTCCCAAGTATTTGGGACTACAGGTGCCCACCACAATGCCTGGCTATTTTTTGGTTGCAGCCCTCATTGATGTTTGGCGGGCCCAGGCTGGATTCGGACCCGCCAGCTCAGTTATATGTGGCTGGCACCTTAGTCACTTGAACCACAGGCGCCAAGCCGATGAGGTGTTTTTATTGTTTGTTTGTTTTGAGACAGCGTCTCACTTTATTGCCTTCGGTAGGGTGCTGTGGCATCACAGCTCACAGCAACCTCCAACTCCTGGGCTTAGGCAATTCTCTTGCCTCAGCCTCCCGAGTAGCTGGGACTACAGGTGCCTGCCACAATACCCAGCTATTTTTTTGTTGTTGCAGTTTGGCCAGGGCCAGGTTTGAACCCGCCACCCTCAGTATATGGGGCCAGCGCCCTACTCACTTAGCCATAGGCGCTGCCCAGGGATGAGATCTTATTTTCTGAAATGACTGTAATGCACCTCTAAAAACCCAATATAGACATGACAAACACTCTCAAACAAAACAGCTGGCAAGTTTCTTGCCTATCTTAAGTTCACATATTACTTTTTTTTTTTTTTTTTGAGATAGAGTCTCTCATTTTGTTGACCTCGGCAGAGTGCTGTGGCAGCATAGTCCACAGCAACCTCAAACTCTTGGGCTCAAGATATTCTCTTGCCTCAGCCTCCCAATTAACTGAGACTATAGGCATATGCCACAATACCCAGCTAATTTTTCTATTTTTAGTAGAGACAGGGTCTCATTCTTGCCCAGGCTGGTCTTGAACTCCTGAGCTCAAGCAATCCACCTGCCCCAGCCTCCTAGAATGCTAGGATTACTGGCATGAGCCACCGTGCCGAGCCACATTGTGGGGTATTTATGGCCTCTGCCTGTGAGTGGTCTCAGCCTTAACTATGAGACTACAAAGACATCTTTTCCAATCACCAGAGGCTTTGTTTCTTAGGTGAATAACTGGAGATTTCCTTTCTGCAGTTGAGGACCTGACTGACAGCTGGTATTGTGGAATTTCTGACATTCACCAGAAAAGATTAGAAAATTCTTTGGGCTTGGCGCCTGTGGCTCAAGGGGCTAAGGTGCCAGCCACGTACACCTGAGCTGGCGGGTTCAAATCCAACCCGGGCCCGCCAAACAACAATGACGGCTGCAACCAAAAAATGGCCAGGCGTTGTGGCAGGCGCCTGTAGTCCCAGCTACTTGGGAGGTGGAGGCAGGAGACTCACTTGAGCCAGGAATTGGAGGTTGCTATGAGCTGTGATGCCACAGCACTCTATCCAGGGTGATAGCTTGAGGCTCTGTCTCAAAAAAAAAAAAAATTATTTGATGGTTTGCATAACCAAAGATAGGGGATACAAACACGTATCTTCCACATGTTGTGTCCTTGCAACTATTGATACCGGAATTTCAGGCTCTTGGTCTCAGCGATTCGAAGAAGGAATCGACGGACCACAATAGTGATGGTAAGTTAGGATTTATTTTACAGGAAAGAATTATAAGTAGAGGAAGAACTAAACCTCCAGGCAAGAGGACCTAGGAGGGAAGCAAACTCTCCTGCTCCCTCTCTGAGGTTCAGCTGAGGTCTGCTTCTGGAGGGAAACAGGCAGCTCTTCCTGTTCCCTCTCCGAGGTAGCCGAGGTCTGCTTCTGGAGGGAAACAGGCAGCTCTTCCTGTTCCCTCTCCGAGGT
>CAUYRH010025334.1:0-39605 GCA_963574655.1 Perodicticus potto
AGGAGTCCTTTTGGTACAGGACCAGAAGGATGAGAAGATTGAAGAGCAAGAAGGAAAAAAGGTTTTAAAAAAAAGAAGAAGAAAGAGAAAGGAGGGGGGTGAGTAAAAGGGAATATTTACAAAAAAGAAGAGAGGCACAGAAAGAGGGAGACAGGAGCCATATAGGTATACAGTAGGATAATTTGAGCCAAACTTAAAAACCCCCAACCTCTAGGGGTGCCAGGTTGGGTGGTTCCCTTGAGGTCAGCAGCTCTTTCCCAGCCTGTTCAGACACAGTACCCCACCTCCACCAAGTAGAGAGAGAAGACAAAAATGCTATAAATCAAACACAAACAAGCAAACAAAAAACTTTCTGGGATAAAATTGGGGGAAAAAACCAAATAATAGGGATAGAAACACTAGAAAAAATGAGGTTCTAATTGTTAAAGAAGACAACAATGGAAAATTATATTTAGACTAGAAAAATGAAGAAAGAAAAGAAAGAAAAAAGAAAAAAAGAAAAATCTAGAGGGAAAATGTTGAAATTAAAAACAAAAACAAAGGTTCAGCAACTGTGGCTCTAGCAGCTAAGGCACCAGCCATGTACACCTGAGCTGGCTGGGCCCGCCAAACAACAATGATGGCTGCATCCAAAAAATGGCCAGACATTGTGGCAGGCACCTGCAGTCCCAGCTACTTGGGAGGCAGAGGCAGGACACTCGCTTGAGCCCTGGAGTTGGAGGTTGCTGTGAGCTGTGATGCCACAGCACTCTACCCAGGGTGACAGCCTGAGGCTCTATCTCAAAAAAAAAAAAAAAGCAGCATATATCTTGCTGAATGCTGTCTGGGCAACAGGTGATCTTCTGGGGTATGAGATGTTAATCACAATGCTGATACAGCTATACAAGATGGAAAGTGGAGGCCTCTGCTGATTTCTCAAACACTGTAGGGTGGAGAGCCTAAATGTCTCCTCACCTTGCTTAAAAGGCACTTTAAACTGTTAACCTTGGCTAAGGAAAGCTCTTGTCATTGGGATCACTCCTGAAGTGGCTGCCCACTTACCCAGTGTGCATAACCAGTCTCACTCTATGCCCCCGAGGGCCAAGGCTGTAAGGCGTCTCAGTCCCTGCCTTTATGCTGTTCAGTCACTAGATTACACTCCCAAGACTTCCTGCCCTATCCTCACTCTGCAACACTGAGGGCAGAGCTTGCCTGGGCAGTTCTCCCACAATAGCTCCGCGAGGCCCACAGCCAAAAACTATTAGCTCCGTCTGGCTTAGGGGCTCAGTCTGGGGCCCTAGACAATGCTTAAAGTCCTCCACACTCTGACCTAAGGTAGTTCAACTGAGTTCCAAGTCCAAAAAAAAAAAACAAAACAGCTCACAGGTAAGGCCTTTCCAGTTTGCAATCTCACTGCTGCTGTACTTACAACTGCTGGTGGGATTAGACTGAATGAACACACACAACCACTTGCCAGTTCTCCACTGCTTTTGTCCTCCTCATGAGGTCCAGAAGTCTCTCACTGACTCCCTCTGTCCCCAAAGGGTTGTTTCTGGGCAGATCCTACCAGCCAGAGATGCCTGGAGTCTTCTCTCCCCAGTCTCACCATGCCCAGTTGCAAGAACGCTGTTCTTGCTCCAGAATTCTTAACAAAATCTTCCATTAGGCTTTATGTTTGTGTCTGCTGAGTTTCTTCAGCAGCTATCAGAACTGATCTGTGAAAATAAAAAAAGAACTGAGCTGTGAGGGGTAAGCAACAAAATGGGGCTGGAAGCAGGGGCTCAGGGACAGAAGCCCAGATCAATAGCTCTGGCTCAGAAAGATGTTATAGCCTCAACAAGGTCAGGGCCATGCCTTCGTCATAAGCTGTTCCACAAATACCTTTATAGTAAAATGATTTTTGTTCTTCTGGGTATACACCTAGTAATGGCTTTGCAGGATCAAATGGAAGATCAACTTTATGTTCTTTGAGGATTCTCCATACTTCTTTCTATAAAGGTTGTATTAGTTTTCAATTCCATAAGCGGTGGCTAATCTCTTGACAGTTTTCATCAAAAGTCATTGATTTGGGAATTGGAATTTTCTAGTCAAATGTAATAAACACATAGAAGTTTCCATTAATGGAAAACTCAAAGTCCATGAAATGGAAACTGAGGAAAATTTCTTTAAGTGTCCCAGACCCTAAACTGCAGAAGAAAAGATGCAAAAGGTGTCCTATAGGAAATGGTATTGCAGTGACCTTAGACAGCTGAGGTGAAACACATCTCTCGTGTCAGTCAGAGAACAACATGGAAGGGGAGCCAGGAAGAAGCCAAGTCCCCTGAGGCTGATGAGGGCTAGTCCTCACTTCCATAAACCCAAGAAGTAGATGTGAAGGGCCAGGTCCTCCTCCCTAATTAACAGGTGAAAAAAACTAAGGCTTAGGGAACATAAGGGGCTTGACCAGGCCAACGATTTAAATTTGCCGTTTTGTTACTTTGCGCACCCATCCCTTCCTGGAAGAAATCACTGCCTCTGTACGCCCTTAGGGCTCCGCTGGAGCATCAATAAGAAAATCAAGGCTGCAAGCCCAGGAGACGGGACCTCTCTTTTTTGCTCACTTTTCATTTTTCACACCAGGAAGAGTGACCGTCCGATAGTAAGTGTTCAATGTAAAGTATCACTCACTCCCAAACTACAGTATCTGAAATAGGAGGAGAAGGGATTTAGCCCCTGTGGGAAACATCTCTGTACGTTAAACAAAAGGCATACGTGCACCTGCTGAGGGAAGGGCTGGGGGGAAGTTCCATCCAGAGAAATGTCCAGTCACTCGCCTTCATTGACTAACAGGTCCTCAGCATCAAGGCAGCATGAGTCTGATATTGAACAGGAAGTGACCAATCTGGGAAGTTCACACTCATATATGCATCAGAGCCTCTGCTCACCTGAGAACAAGCTTTCAGTGAGAACCTACCAGGTGCCACACAGGATGCGAGGCAGTGAGGAAACAGAGATGAACTACAAACAGCCACTGCACTAGGGGCTTGGGCCCCAGGGGAGGGGACAACCGGGCACACATCCATGGAGCCCCATGACTAGATGCTGTCTGTCTTTGAGAAATAACATCTGCTCCAGGCCATCCGAGGACATCGCCCTGCTGGGTGCTCCCTGTGGAGGATCTGGAGTGCTGTCTGCTGCCACTGCTGCATGGCCATGCTCCCCTCCCATGGCACCATCTGATCCATGAAGTTGGCAGCACTTCTCTTCCTGTGTGGCCCAATAACCGATCACACAAGTTCACCCGATATTAAAGCAACTGAGCAGGGGCCAACTGACTCTTTCACCTACATCTTCTGTCTTTGGCTCTGGTGTTTGTTCCATGTCACCAATGTCCCTTTCTGAATTCTAGGTTCTGTGAACAGTCACTAGAAACAGACAATGGCTCACTTTTTCTTACAAATGTGCCATTTACATATGCCGTGACCAGTCTGCCATGAGCTGACTCCTCAGAAACTACACACATATTGGCCGCAGGCAAGGCCACCTCTACAGGGCACATCTATTTCACTGTTACTTTATACCTACTTAAGAGAAATTCCTTTTATTATTAAAACCAAGGGGCCATGAGATGCTCCAGAGTCCCACTGAAGCAAACGTTCCTTCCAGGAGGAAGGAAAGATACTGATCCAAGATTTTGACGGAGTCCTCTATGGCTACTTGTTAGGTTTTCTGGCAGGGGTGGGTGGGTGGGGAACAAAACCCAAAATGTGTAACATTTATATAAAGCAACTCGAATCAAGAACCAAGGGACACCAGCAGCCCTCAATCAGCAATAAGAAGCGTCAGAAGAGAAAACACACATGGGAGAGAGAAGACACAGGCCTTTGTGTTCACAGTCTTGGGAAGATTCCAGGCGAGCGTCATTGCTTCATCCACCTGGGCTCACCAGTGGGCCAAACGTTCTTATCCCAAATTCCCCCCGGCGCCGCCTGGCACTGGCGTTTCTGAAGACTGTGCCTATCTGCCTTCCCCTCTCAGGAAAACAGAGTTTGTTGATAAAAAAGGATGAGGTATTTGACGGTCAATTTCCTAAAATGTCTTTCAGGAAAAAGTGATCTGGTCACGTACAGGAGATAACAGGGGAAGCCGGAGGAGTGACCAGGAAGTGGCCCAGCACAACACAAGCCTGTGGCCAGTCAGACAGCTGAGGAAGGGACACGGGCACCCAGCCTTCCTCAGAGGCAGGGGAAGGCCCACGTGCCTAATATGTTAAAATGTCATGAACATCATCCCCTGTACACAGTGCGGAGGGGGTTGGGCTGGGGAGGAAGCCAGCCAGGAGAAAGGTAACCCACACCTGCCACCCATCCTGGACAGAAAGTGTCCTCACCAAAGACAAAAAAGGCTCCCAGAACACATGTAGATAATTGCCTATTTGATTAGAAGGTGATCAAGGAGACAGATCTAAAAATGCTGATATGACTATATTTTAAAAACCTCTAGCCAAGCTCAGAAGACAAAAAGGAAGGGCCTCAGGTGCCAGAAATGAAGCAGAGACTCAAATAGCAGCAAAACCACACTCTTCTATGCCACACCACCCCGACATGGGTGAGAGATGCTGCCACTGGGGCCGGAGATGCGACTGTGGACCCACCCAGAACACCGAAACCCAGCATTTAGCTGGGAGGGTAGAAGGACTAGCCGTAGATAACCATCCGCCTTGTGAAAAGGGAGACTAGAGAAATTCCAGCTGCCAGGCCAGGGATGTGTCAAGAACGCTTGTCATCTGCCTGGGGCTCTGAATGGGAAGAAAAAGGTTTCCCATGAGAAATCAGAACCTCAAGCCGTACCACCTGCATGTGAAGGCTCCAGATTTGCACGATTAATGTGGTTCAGGGAATCTTGAGCCAAGAAATGAATTCAAAAACTTGTCTTGAATGGGTGAACCCTCGGGGCCCCCAGCAAAAGACAAACAAAGCCATTTTTTGTGAGAACATTTTCACAACCTGGGGCCTTGAGGACAACTCAGCCTTGGTCTTTCACAAGCCACATCCATTTCCTGTTGTGCTTGCAAATTTCAGCCTGGACATTTCCCACTAAAGGGAACCAGTGACCCTCAGAAGGGGCTGACTCCAGGTCTGGTGCAGTAAGTATGTTAGGTGACTGGGGCAATCTCTTTCATCTGAAGCCGGGCAGCTACTATAACTTTTAGCTGTCCAATATTAGGGTCATAATAATAACAATTAGAGTCATGTCAAAAGAGTCAGCAACCTTAGGAGGGACAGTAAGAGCAGCAGCCAGGATAATAGGGAGATGGGGGGAAACACAACAAGATGTTTATACCTGAGTACGTGATGGTACTTAATATGAAAAACTTACTAAAGGAATTAACTCATTATTTTAAAAACTGGTAAATAAGGAATCAAATACTTATCCCACTCTTTTAATTTAGGATCTTTAAGATGGATAGCATCTTTTTAATGACTGGGAAAGACACAAGATGGAAATAAAGACTTGGTTACTTACAAGTCCTGGGGGTGGGCACAGCACACAGGAAAGTCAGAAAGCACATGGAGGGGGCAAAAGAAAGGGGCCCCCTTTATTGGGGCTGGTGCCTTTACTGGGATGAGGGCATCATCCAAATAGGTTTCCCACAAGGAGTTTTAATTTGTGGGTTTAAACCAATCAGGAAGGGGTTCCAGGAGGTCACATAGTGACTGTAAGGTGACTATGGTGGGATATCTGCACAGTCCTTGTGGGGCACGCAGGTCAGTGGACCAATCACATGCTGCATCCCACTGTCCCACAGGGGAGTGGTTACCAGGCAACAACTGAAGAAGGCAAATATCTGAGTCCATTGATACAGTCGAGGACATGATGGGGGGAAGGATGCAGAACTGGAAACCATGTCAGAATGACTGAGCCCCACTTTCAGAGTGATAAAGTCCAACTTATATTTAAAACGGATGCTGAGGCATCAGAAAATCATAGGCTTCTCAATGTGATGCCTTTCCTATGGAAACTCTTCCACTGGGTGTCAAATAGCTAATGAGGGAAAGTTTCCTCTTCATAGGAATATTGCACCAGATGCAGTGGCATAAGCCTGCAGTCCCAGTTACTTGGGAGGCTGAGGCAGGAGGATTGCTTGGGTCCAGGAGTTGACATTGCAGTGAACTATGATCATGTCACTGCCCTCTAGCTTGGGCAATGAAAAGAGAGAACCCCTCTCAAAGAAAGAAAGCATTCCATCTGATAAATGATGATGGAATGCTAGAAGTAAGCATCACAATTGTGCCACCTTTAATAAGTTCATGTATGAGGTCAGGGAGCGTCCACGGTGTCACACATTGCAAAGAGAGAGGCTATGAGGAACCCAGTACCACCCCATGGAAGTTCACAACAATATCCATGACCCTAAACAAATCAGTCAATGAGTTAAATCTAAATGTATATAAGTTTTTGAATCTAATTACTAATTTGTAGGAAACACAAAGAACAGAACAATTTAAATAAAAATATGAGGAGGAAATTAGTAAAATCTAGACTATTGGGAATTCTATAATGTAGATGACTTGATTTGAGAAAGCAGGAGAAAAAGAGGCAAAAAAAGAAGATATTAATTAAAAGGAAGTTATAATATATAGTAAATTTTCCTAAGGTTAAGGACCTTACCTGAATAGTCATCCAAATAATTGATAAAAAAAATAATTATGTACCACAACCAAGTGGGATTTGCAAGGTATGCATGACTGATATCAAAAGGCTAAAGAAAAAATTATATAATAATATTAATTGATACAGAAAAAAAATTGTTAAACCCCCAAATCTAAACATCATTGAAAAAAAAACTCTTAGCAAAGTAAGAATAAAGGAAAATTTTCTGAGCTTGATAAAAAACGTCAAAAAATGAATTTAATATCATCCTTAATGGTGTGAAGCTGGATCCTTTTCCCATAAATTGGGGGAGAAGACAAAGATGTCTCCTCTCACCACTTTTATTTAGTATTAGATTGTCCTACCTAGTGAAACAGGTTAAGACAAGTATAAGGTATACAGATTAGGAGGGAAGAAGTAAAACTGTTCACAGATGACATGATTGTCCATGTTGAGAATCCCAAAGAATCAACAACAACAAAAAAATCCCCATGGAAATAATATTCAAAGATAGCAAAGTTTGCAGGATACAGAGATAATATACAAAAGCTGACTGCTTTCCTACAGAGCAGCAATGAACAATCGAAATTCAAAGTTAAAAACATCATAGCATCAAAAATAAAACATCTTGGTATAAATCTAATTTTAAAAATGTATAGAATTTATACACAGAAAACTACAAACTATTAGGGAGGAAATCAAACATAATGGCTGAAAGAATCGATTCTTCCCAACTTGATCTATACATTCAATGAAATCCCCATAAAATCTCAGAAAAATGTATGCTTTGATTGTCACATATATGAGATATGTGAAGACCTTGAATAGTCAACACAATACCATAGAAAAGAATGGGAGAAAGGAGGATGAGGAGGCAGAGGAGAGGAGGAAAAGGAAGAGGGGTAGTAGGAGGACAAGAATAACAACAAAGTCAGAGGACTCCACATTGCCTGAGTTTAAGCCTCTCTGTTGATATAAAGCACTTACAACAGCACAGTCCTGACAAAAGAATAGACACAAGTTCAGTGGAACAGAATAGAGAGCCGGAAACAAATCCACACAAAAACCTATAGTCAGCTGATCTTTGATAAAGAAACAAAGGTGATTCAATGAGAGACATCATGATATGATATAAGAGAAATGATAATCTTTTTAAGAAATGATGCTGGAACGATTGGGTATTTTTAAGTGAAAGATAACACAAAAAGATGAACCTAATGCAGACCTTATGCTTTTCACAAAAATTAACACAAAACACATCACAGACCCCAATGTTAAGATTATGAAATTTCTAGAAGAAAACATAAGAGAGCTTCTAGGTGACTTTGGGTTTGGCAACGAGTTTTAGATATACCAAAAGTACAATCCATGAAAGGAAAAAATGATAGATTTTATTAAAATTTAAAAGGTCCCCTCTGCAAAAGATACAGTTAACAAAATAACAGATAAGCCAGGAGGTGGAAGAAAATATTTATAAAACATATATTTCATAAAGGACTCATCTCTACAATATACAAGAAAAGCTTTCAAAATTCCACAATAAAAAAACAAACTTCCCAAATAAAAATGAGTAAAAAATATGAAGAGACATTTCACCAAAGAAGATATACAAATGGCAAATAAGCATATGGAAAAATGATAAGCATAACTCGTCATTAGGAAATTGCAAATTAAAACAACGATTACATACTACTACATACCTATTAGAATAGCTAAAATTAAAACAAACAAACAAAAACCTGACAATACCACATGCCGATGAAGATGTGGAGCAACAGGAACTCTCATTCACTGTTACTGGGAATGCAAAATGGCACAACCACTCTGGAAGACACTCTGACAATCTTTTAAAAAGGCAAGCATACTTTTCTTAGCCTATGCAGGATGCCATAACAAAATACCACTGACTTGGTGCCTTAAGCAACAGCAAGTTATTTTCTCACAGTGCTGGAGGTTGAAAGCTTAAGAAGCAGAGATCAAGGCTGGCTTGTAGACAACCATGCCCATGGCTTTCCCTCTGTGTGGGCAAGAAGAGATAGTGAGATCTGTGGTGTCTCTTCTTATCAGATTAGGAAATGCCTCCTTAAAGGTTCTATCTTCTAAACATGCTCACATTAGATTAAGGCTTTAACATGTGAATTTAGGGAGAAAATAATCTAGAACAACAGTCTTATGGCATAATCCAATAATCGCACATCTAGGTATTTTCTTATATAAATACAAAAAACCTGCACTTGAATATTCATAACAGCTTCATTCATAATCACCAAAATTGGAAAGAACCAAGATGTCCTTCAATAGCTGAGTGGATAAACAAACTTATGCAATGGAAGGCTATTAGTGACCAAAAGAAATAAGTTATCAAGCTGTGAACGAATGTGAACCTGACAGAGCAAATCCTTCAAGATGGATTCTGAGCAGCTAACTGAGCCTACATTTAAAATAGAGCCAAGTGCCCATTCACTGGCTAGAGGTCATACACACGCTGAGTTTCCTGAACAACCACCCCAACTTCTATTTAACTCTGAGGCTTTCAGAGCTTACCTGAACCAACCAATGAAGGCTCAACTGTATGTACCAATTAGAGCTCAGCACAACAGCCAATTGGAATGAAGCAAGTTTCAATCCTTCACTTGCATAAATGGGCCTGACTGGGAATTTGGGCAGAAGCTTTTGCTTTAACAACTCAAAGCCTCCCTTTGACCTCTGAACTGCACCTTCATCTTACTCTGAAGGAGGCCTGCCCCCTTGGTTTGCAAACTGTTCACCAGAATAAAGTCTCAGTCCCCCAAATTCTGTTTCAGAAAACTTTTGTTCACAGAGCCAAGAAAAGGAATGGATGTATCTATTTAAATATATATTGTTAAATGAAAGAAGGCAGTCTAAAAATGTTATATAACACTCTAATTAATGACCTTCTAGAAAAGGCAAAAATATAGTGACAATTAAAAGATCAGTGGTTGCTGGGGGCTTAGAAAGAGGGGAGGGGTGCCTACTAAGTGAGGACAAGGGACTTCTTAGCACAATGAAACTATTCTTTATGATGCTATAATATGTGGATAAATGGCATTATACATTTGTGAAAAATCATAGAACTTTATAGCATAATGAATAAACATTGAGGTAGGCAAATATTTTTAAAGTTGCAGAAAGTTGGAAATCCCAGAATGGACTTCAAAATGTGCCAAAACAATCTATCAAAAATGAATAAAATAATCTCACTGATGGGTGAAGGGAAAATGTACTAACCTAAGTAATTTGGGGCTATGAGTATTGTGTGTAAAAATTATAAAGACATCTCTATCACCTTGCCCTTTGTCTTCCAGATCTAAACTACCTTCTCCATTCCCAAGCAAAAGCATGGGGAAACGTCCACTGCTCACACATGAAGCTGTGACCACAGATACGGTTGGGGGAAGGGGTGCAGCCTATGCTGCCTCTCTAGGCATAAACATGCCACACTGACATTTCTCCTTTACTGAAGTCTCCCCAACTTTATGGAAGGCACCCCTTGGTCAGTCCCTTCCCAAAAACCCAAAGAGAATCTGGGTCCACTCTCTGGGAGCTTCCCCCACCACCAGCTGCAGCATTTTTATGCAGGAAGAACAGAATTGAGAAACACACACCTGAGAACTTGGCTGCCTTCTTTCTTCCTCAAGCTGTTTTCCTGGAATCAGGTCTGCCTGATTCTTCTGACAAGTGGACTATTCTCTGTGTCATGGTCTCCCTGTCTCCTCAGTGACTCTGCATGACACTATCCTCCTCTTCTCCAGCAAGTAAGATTTATAACCTAATTTTCATGTGTAAAGTCAGCAGGATAACATAATTAATAATTGGAATAAGAAAAATCCATGTTCCAAAATGTGCCTTATACATACCCATCTTGGCCAGGTACAAAACTCAATACATGGAAATGGAGGAAGAAAGAAGAGAGGGCGCAAAGGTGAACCAACTTGCTCACCCCACCTGGTGACAGATCTGTAAGCACTGTTGTTATTAATGTTGTTAGCAATGATAATTCAAAGTTTAAACATTTAGACATTATTTAAACATGTGAAGATAAGAGTAAGAGAAAAAAATCTCTAAATCATCAAGCGTAATCAAAAATAAAAATTTTAAAAGACTGCATACAAAAGACAGAAAACAAAGGAAATTGCTAAAAACAAAAAATTTAAAGGGTAGCGCCTGTGGCTCAATGAGTAGGACACCAGCCCCATATGCCAGAGGTGGCGGGTTCAAACCCAGCCCCGGCCAAAAACTGCAAAAAAAAAAAAATTTAAATACATATAAGAGGAAATTAAGAACAAATTTATCTGTTAAGTCAATAAATGTGAGGTAAATTCAGTTGCTTAAAAAAGAAGCTCAGACTTGATAAATAAACAAAACTTGTGTGATTGGTGTGTTCTCACCTAATGTGCACAATGGAATGATATATACAGCACACCTCCTTGGAGAGGGGCACACATACAACTTGAACTTTACCTAACAAACGCAAACACTGTAACCTAATCATCTGTACCTTCATATCAATCTGAAATTAAAAAAGAATCTCAACTTCATGTTTTAGAAAGAAACATAAAAAAGTTCAAATAAAAACTTATATCCATTCATTATATATTATTGACATTTACATTACTAAGCAAAAATTAATAATGTTTATGAAACAGATCGATCATTCTGCCGTAGACAAAATATTATTTAAGTAAATAGATGTTTGAAATATTGACTTCAAAAGAAATTGGAAACCTAATTAATCAATAACCATGAATGAAATTAAACACACTATAAGAAAGGTACCCTGACCTTAAAAATGCCTTATTCAGATAGTTTTATGTAAAAAATCTTGAAAATTTTCAAAGAAGGAATAATTCCAACATATAAATTTCTCTACAGCACAGTGAAGAAAGCTTCCGGATTCTTTTTTTCAAAGCCAGGAAAACAATGAGACTAAAATGTAAATAATATGAAACAGAAATCAGACCGGCCTTATATAAGAAAGCAATGTCAAGATCTTAATAAAGTATTAGCAAATATAATTTAGTAGTGTATATGAAATAGAATACACTATGGCCAAGCTGAGTTCACTCCAGAAATGCAAAAATGGTTTGGTGTTAAGAAATCTACTTCTGTAATTCATTGTAACTGTCAGGATTCAGATATAAAATAACAGAACCCTCCCTAGCAGGCCTGGGGAACAATGGGGTCAGTGACAGGGTGCTGAGTGGCTCACAGAAGCAGAGGCAGGACTGGAAAAATAGACACCAGGATGAGCTTCTAGGAACAGCTCTCAGAGCAGCATCTCTGAACCAGGCCAGCAAGAGTGCCCCTGCCTCTCTGTAGCCAGATAGCCTGCGGGTCCAGCATGGCACTGCCACTGTCAAGATGGGGACACACCACCCAGAAGCTGCCTCCACCAGAAAGCCCCAAGGACCAGGAAATAGACAAGAAAGACACTGTGCTCCAGCCCTAAGGTCACATCCCCTTCTGTGACCAGGCATATAGGTGCTCCCTGCCTGTCAGTTTTGGGTATCCAGAGGCTGAACACTGCTCTGCTGTCACCTTGCCCGTCAGTAAGGACAGCAGAGGCAGCAGGAAGGCGGACTTCACAGCACTCTGCCTTCTGAGTCTCAGACCAAGGATCTGACTTCCAAACCTAAATCAAATCCAAAAGCCTGCCTGGAAAGCAGTCTCAGAGGCACATTTCATCTTCTATCTCTGATGCACGGGAGGGTGAGTGTGTACAGAGCACCGAGTTTTTATATACATCTGAGCTACCCTTCAGCTTCTCCAAATCCTGGTATCTTATTCCCGCAGCAATCACACCTCTGAACAAGAGCAGCAGCAATCAGCTCTTCCAAATGGAAAGTAAATCTCCTCCACTCCTCAAATAAAAGGAAACCCACCTTGTCCCCAGAGGGTAATACCCAAGTCCCGTCAGTCACTATACACAAGTTCTCTAAAAAATCCAAGATTGGACTTCTGTAATCATGTCAGGGCTAAATTAGAATTAGAATCACCAATAACAAACCCTAAGTTAAAAAAAAAAAGAGAGAGAAAGAGAAGAAAAACTGGTTAACATATATAAATACTATCCAAACAATAAAGGAATACGTGTATGAAACAGTTCTAATTTCAGCAATTTGTCATGAGACCAATGTTGTTGTAAGATTGATAAATAAATAGAAAATAAGCTAATATACATCAACTTATTATTAGCTATTTCATATATGTGTAGCTGTTTAGCAATATAATTCACATGCCATATAATTCATACATTATAAATGAACAATTCAGTGGCTTTTAGTATATTCACAGATTTGTGCAAATATAATCACAACCAATTTTAGAATGTTTTCATCACCCCAGAAGTAAACCTCCTTATCCATCAGCAGTCACTCCCATTTTGCTCCCAAATTCCCCCATTCCAGGGCTGGACATCTATTACTCTATTTCTGTCTCTTAAGATTTCCGCCAACTTAGATATTTCATATAAATTGAATTATCCAAGATGTGGTCTTTATTGACTGACTTCTTTTACTTAGCATAAGGTTTTCACGCTTCATCCATGTTGTAGCACAGATCAGGGCTTCACTAATTTTTACTGCTGAATAATATTTCATTCCATAGGTACACAGTATTTATTTATACATTCACCGTTTATGGAAATTTGGGTCATTTCTACTTTTTGGCTATTATGACTAATACTGTTATGGACATGTGTGCATATGGTTTTATGTAAAGATATGTTTTCATTTCTCTTAGATGTAATCTATTATAATAGAAGTGCAATTCGCTGGTCACGTGTTAACTCTGTGTTTAACCTTTTGAGAAACTGCCAGACTGATTTCCATAGCAGCTGCACCCTATTACACTCCCCCAGCAGGGAATGAGGATTCCAGTTTGTTCACAACTTCACCAACATTTGTTATATTCTGTCTTTTTAATTACAGACACTGCAGTTAGCATGAATTGGGGTCTCATCTTGCATGTGCATTTCCCTGTCGGCTAATGGTGTAGAACTTTTCATGTGTTTATTGGCCATTCTTATACCTTAACAGCAGAAATTTTTAGTCAGATCTTTTGCTCATCGTTCAATTGAGTTGTCTCATGTCTTTTTAAAAAAAACTAAGAAGAATGGTGAATAAGTCCACTTTGATGGAATTTATTGCTTTAATCTTCTTATTTACCATCTTTGGTTGGCTCCATCTGTTTCTGTGGATGTGCATTATGACTGGGTGATATTTCTTCACTTCAGTAAGGCTTTGCACCTGCCACCTCCTTTGTCCTCTGACTGTTAAATATATTTCTTTGTGTTATAGGCCCCAAAACACATTAAATGCATGCTAGTTTATACAATTGCTCTCTGAAACATTTAAGAGCATAAAGGAGGATAAATAAACATTTGTACTGTTTTTTTCAGAATGTTGTAAGACCTTTACCAGTGCTGTTTGATTTTTTTATGTGAAGATTTGAATGTCCATCTGGGGTCATCTCTTTGAGCCTGAAGAACTTCCTTTGGCCTTTCTTATAAGGCTTTCTTCTCAGAATTTTCTCCATTTTATTTACCTAATAGCATCTTTATTTTGTCTTCAATTTTGAGTGATAGTTTTCCTGACATAAGATTGTTAGTTGCTATTTTTTTCTCCCCCTTGTCAACCCTTTGAGTATGCCATCCATTGTCTGCTAGCTCCATTGTTTCTGATGTAAAATCTTCTGTTAAGAGTATGTGAGAGGGTTCTTTGTATATGACAAGTCACTTTTTTTCTGTTTTAAATATTTTTTTTTTATTGTTGAATCGTAGCTGAGTACATTAGTGCAATCAAGGAGTACAATGTGCTGGTTTCATATACAATCTGAAACGTTTTCATCAAACTGTTTGACATAGCCATCATGTCATTTTCTTAGTTATTGTATGAAGACATTTGTATTCTGCATTTAGTAAGTTTCGCCTGTACCCTTCTAAGATGCACCATAGGTGTGGCCTCACCATGTACCCTCCCTCCACCCAATTCCCCAATTTTGATGAAAGACGTAAAGACATCCTAAAGGCCAAATAAACACCAAATAGTGTGAATGTCACATAAAAGATAAGATTCACATTGAAACATATTATCATCAAACTGTTGAAACCAACAAGAGAGAAAATAATTTGTTGCATGCAAGAGATTTCAATAAAGATTAACGGGCAGCACCTGTGGCTTAGTAGTTAGGGCACTGGCCACATACACCCAGGCTGGCGGGTTCAAACCCAGCCCGGGCCAGCTAAACATGACAACTGCAACAAAAAAATAGCCAGGCATTGTGGCTGACGCCTATAATCCCAGCTACTTGGGAGGCTAAGGCAGGAAAATCGCTTAAGCCCAAGAGTTTGAGGTTGCTGTGAGGTGTGACTGCCACAGCACTCTACCAAGGGTGACATAGTGAGACAGTATCTCAAAAATATATATAAATAATAAATAAAGATCAACAGCTAATAATTAATTAAGATGAGGAAGACTATATTTGAGGATGTGAAGGATGAGAAAGCTGGAAATCAGGAGTTCAATGCTGGACATGTTAGACCTGAGTCGTCTGATATTCCAGTAAAGATATTAACAAGGTTGAATATATGAGTCTGAAGTTCAGGGGAAAGATTCAAGCTAGAGATAAATATTTTTAGTCACGATGGTAGTAGATTTGCTATTTGAAGTTCTGGGAATAAATGAGATATAAAGAAAGAGTATATGTAGGTAAGAGAAAAGGTCCAAAAACTGATTTCTGAATCATTTCAACATTAACTCTTGGAAAGAAGAGTAGAAATCAGTTCGGAAAACAGAAATAGTGGCTGATGAGGTAGGAAAATCAGGAAAGCCATGTAATGAAAAGTGTTTTAAGGAAACCAACTCCATCAAAGGTTCTGTCTTTTCTTTGCAAGTCTGGTTTGAGACATTCTCTTGCCACATTGGTGTTTTCTCCTTAATTGGTGGTGTGTTATTCAATCTACAGGCTTGCACATAAGAAACACTCATAATGGGTGAGAACACATGGTTCTCATCCTGTGTGTGTGCGTGTACACAATACTTAGCAGCACAATGTGAAGATCATGGAGTGTGGAGCCATCCTAGCTCTACTACTTCACGTTAGCTGTGTGGCCTCGAGCAGATTACTTAACTTCTGTCAGCACTGGTTTCCTTGTGTGTACAATAAGGTTAATAATATTTCACCTATCTCATTATCGACTATTAAAATTAAAAGACTTTCTCTATATAATGACACACTATAAGATCTCAAGAAAGATTCATTACCTGCCCATTCCTGACATATGAGAATATGTCCACAACTTTGTGTTTCCCCAGCTGCTGAAACTGAGTATCATCTCCCAAGGACTGGTCTTCCCTTCTCTAGATTGGAATGGTTTTTTAAAAAATATTTATGCCACGTGCTGATATTTAGGAGGTAATTATTTGACTTGTTCTATGAAGTCTCCTTGAGGAAAAATAAATATTTTTTAAACAAGGTTGCTTTGATACAAAATGAGTGGGAAGGGAGGGGAGAGAAGAGAAAAAGAAAAAACATAAATGGGTCTTTTTGGAGCAACAGAGGTCAGAGTAACTCTTCTTCTGTTGCCAACAGAATCACAGCTCTTACACCCTTAACTCTTGATTATTTGACTTCTTTCCACACCTTTTATCCCTACCAGAATTTCTGCCATAAAGAAACATTTTACAGTTGTTCTTCCCATTCCAAAAGCATGAATGCCTCCACATGGAATGTATTTGTTATTTATGTGATTTGGGGCTTTTGTCATTGTTGTTATTGTTATATTAAGTTGTATTTCTTTGGGGGAGAGGAAAGGAGTTGTAGGCAGAAAGGCTCATAGAATGAAACTAAGTGCTAGAACTCTCCTGGAAAGCTAAGGTAGTTAATTTCTTAAGAGAGTCTTCTTGACCTCTTTAGAGACAGTTTCTTGAGCATACTTCCTTGCTTATCCCATTTCAGTTAGTAATCAAGAAAAAGAAGTGAAGAAGAAAGTATATTAAAAATGTGTTATGATTGACCTGGTTGCTTGTACCCCCACAATAGCCTGAAATAAATTTACTTAAAAAATATATATATGTGATATGCTGTCATATCACAGGAAGAATAGGAAAGTCTTAATAAGTATGTCACAAAAGACAAATATGTTTCAAAAACTACATACATTCCACTGTCCTATTGGTTATAGCTTGAAAACTCAAACTTATTGGTGTTTCTCAGCTTAGAGACTCCTTCATATCCCGACTGCTGATCCCAGTACATAGTTTCTGCTTTAAGCCTAAGATTACATAGCCATTTATTCATTAGACTCAGGGAACTCCTACAGCCTTAAGTAGGGATCACCAAAGTTGTAATCTGCCTAATGTCTGTTACCAATTCAAGGTGTCTTTGAAGATGGATAGATACCAAGATATCTGGCTTAATTTATCCATACAGACATCTAGGGAATTCTCCTGATAATATAATGAGAACGAACAGGTCCCCAAAATACAAAGAGTATATGCAGAAGTAGCTTCACCACTCATTTTTTATTTTTCCTTTTTTTTTTTCTTAAGACAAAGTCTCACTATGTCATCCTTGGTAGAGTGCCATGGTGTCACAGCTCACAGCAATCTCAAATTCTTGGGCTTAAGTGATTCTCTTGCCTCAGTCTCCCAAGTAGCTGGGACTACAGGCGCCCGTCACAATGCCTGGCTATTTTTTTGTTGTTGTTGTTGTAGTTGTCGTTGTTTGGCAGGCCTGGGCTGGGTTCAAACCTGCCAGCCCCCGTGTATGTGGCCAGTGCCCTTGCCACTGAGCTACAGGCACCAAGCCCACTCATTTTCTTCAATGCAACATTTATCACTATTCTTAAAATGCCAAAAGAGGAACAAAACAGAGATACCATCAGAGAAAATGAACCTGGAGAAACATTAAAAAATAAAGATTCATTGGGATAATAAGGAAAAAGCACATTCTCCAGCAGTATCAGAGAGTTATCCAACAGGATGCAAGATAAAGATACCAAACATGAGCCCAGCAGACCCCCTAGGCTGCTAGAAGTCAAATAACATCATTATTATCAACCTCAATGAAAATTATCAAATTTTTTGTATGATGTCTTGAGAATTTACACTCTAACACCACTGATGTGTTAAAAAGAGAAATAAGGCACAGGAAAGTGGAAAAACAGGGAAAATCGCTACTTAGAGGATAAAAACACCTGTAAGATGCAGATATCAGGAAGCAGTGGCACTGATTGGGTCCAAAATCCCACATAACCCTGGTAGTGTGTGATCATCTGTGTGAACTAAAACATTCAGCTTTGCCAAGGTATGCCTGTTTGCAACATGATATCTGCATATTTCAGATCCCAAAAGCCACTGTGGAACTCAGAAGGAGTGGAAATTTGGGGGTTTGAATTATCTAACCCGGACTTGTTATTCCACTTAAGTATGATGTAAACAGTTCAGATACATTTATTTAGCTTGCCTTATTCTTTAAAATTAAAAATGGAAAGCGTTTATCTGAATGAGGTTAATATACTATAGTCTATAAGTTTGCACTAAGCCTATTAGCTCTCAGCTGTTTTCAACTACAACACACAAGTGTGTCTAACCCAGTAAAGACTATACATCATTAGCAACTAGTTTCCTGCCGTGTGGCAGTCATGAAAATACCTTTCTCACACCTCCTGCTGTGGACTGCACAATTAACCAACAGCCTCAGATGTGTCTCTCTAGATCCAGCACCACGTTTGCCCTGAGGCCATGCTCCCCAGGGGCAGCCCCCAGTTGGTGATGGAGCACAGCAGAGGTACTAAGGCAGGCCCATTCCAGCAACACGCAGGACTCCTCAGTGACTTTGATTTGAGGACTCCCCACCAAATCTTTCTTGGCACTGTACTGCTGCCTGAGATGCCTCCTACCTAATCCTTCTACCCCTTCTTTCCCTTCTACACTGTTGGTCTGAAGATCCTCTCCACCTCCTCCTGCTCCCTCCCTGAGTAGATCTCTTTCATATATAATCCCACATTGGCAATTATTTGGGGTGGATCCAAACTAACACAGGTGGTATAGAAAAACAGACAGAAAGATGGGTATCTGAGACTGGCTTACTTGCCAAACAGTAGATAAAGCAGGGGCCATCCTTTGTGGTAGGTAGGGTACCAAGGTGGAGGGGGGACCCAATTGCCAAAGACTTCACCAGAGATGACCAGTAGAAAGGAACATCCACTCAGGTTCAATCATCCAGGCATTCAAAAGACCATAAGGTGACTACAAAGACAACCAACTCACTGATGCCCTGCACAGGGGAAATCAGAAACTGAGGGCTATCAACAGCAGGTAAAGGGACCTCTTTAGTTGCTTTTACAAAGAGGCTCCCGTCTCTTACAGCGGAAAGAAACAGGAGCAACGAGATGCAGATCTGATAGTTAAAGTTGCAGATTCCAAAGATGTTTAAATGCTCAGGCCAAGGTAGGTCTGCTAGGGTAAGGGTAGGACCCTAGATAGGAAAAACTGAGATCCAGAAAAATGGGATGGGAACATCTGCTGGATGCTTCCTGAAGATACTGGATGCACAGATCTCACTGATGCCTCGGAGCTTGCAGAGCTGGCCTACCCATCCCTAGTATGAGGAAGCACTTCCACTTATGCTGGAAAATGCTACAGCGGCCTGTCCCTTCCAGAAGGAAATAATTGTCTGCCTCCAAAGCTTTCCTCTCCTCCTCTTTTGGTTACCAGCGGAGGACATGCTGGTCCTGATGAGAAAGAGACTTTATGCCAAAGAAGAGCTTGCAAAAGTCAGCTAGGAAGTATCAGTGGGAGCCAGTAGAGCAACCCCAGGATCGGGTGTAAAGGTTGCTTGACCCGAGGGGCCAGAATATATGACTGGGTGGGGTAAGCAAGAATTCCTTGACTTGAAGACTCTTTCTTGGGACATAGGATTTAAAACCCTGGCAATGATCCAACAGTATGAGGAAAACTCATTGTTTAGCATGGCTCTGACAAACTTGAAAAAGTGATGGCAAATACTCAGCAAAGTGTAAATGCCTCACTTGCCCTGAAAGGTGGTAGAAGAAAGAATAAATGAAGCCAGAAAAGGAGCCTTCAAGGTGAAGTCTGAGACGCTGAGTTAAAGCACTACAGCTGACTGCCTCTTCCCCACACACCTTCTGTAATTATCCAGCTAAGCTTTCTCCATGATCGTGAGGATGTTTATCTCAGGAGACACGGTGGAGGTATTGACACACAGACAGTAGGTACTGTGATATTGTTAGAATAAAGGTTACTTTGATAATGATGTCTTCTCTGGTGATTCTTTTAGATACTTTGTTAAGTGAAATCACCTTTCTGTGGTTTAATCATTTTGCGTTGTTAGAATAGAGACTATTTTGATACTTATTTCCTATCAGATCAAGTTAAAATTTTCTAGGTTGGTTTCCTTGTATTTCATTATAAAAGTTGTTAGAATTGCCACTGAGGCAGAATAGAATTGAGAGGCTACTCTTGCTGTTCTCCAGATTGCTGGCCTTCTGACAAAGTCTAGTGGACTTGAACCCCGCCTCTGCATATTGGCTGACAGTGACAGGCGGCCAAACCCTCTTCATTCGGTCACACAAAAAAACCAAGGAAAGTGGGCAAAGGCCAAATTAGAGTGAGGAGGGAGCAGTGCCTAAAGGCAAAATTCTCAGGGTCTTACAAGATCAGAGTCTCAGGCTTTATCCAAATCCTGGGCCTGGAAATGGGTATGTGAGAATGCACAGATTGTGTAAGGCCTGAAAATCTCCTAGAGGAGTGGCACACTGGTGTGCCATGAAAATTTTTAAAGATCATTAATTAAATATTTTTCAAAAGACTTTCAAAGCACAGTAAGTATATTCTGTTCTTTACTTTTTTTATTAACATAATTTAAATGTGCTGTGAAAGTTTAACTATAGGTTCAAGGATGCCATGAGATAAGAAATGAACAAATGTTTCAACATTTGTGATAACACAGCTCTAGGGGATTGTGTTCCACCAGAAAGCCCAAAAACACATTTCCCACCAGGCCACTAGGAACGCACAGAGGAGCAGCAGCATCACCAACTTCGGTAGTTGCTCCTCTGCAGACCAGGGCTTAGGATGGGAAAGGCCATCACAGAGCTGGGCTCATTAATATTCATGGTTATGATAGAGTCCTCAAAGTCATTGAGGCCAGGTGACAGCACTTAAAATGTCTAAAGTTAGGAGGCGGCAATTACCATAATACCCTGCAAGATCAGAACAGCCATGGGGGCTGACCCACGAGGAGTGGTGGAGATGGCTGAGAGAGCATGGCTTTCCTGGGAGCAAAATAAAAGGGCAGCCAGCAAGGGTGCTACTTAACATCTTTTTTAAAAAAACAAAGCAATAATGGGAGAGCAAGGGACCAAGGACTAAGTCACACCCCTAAAAAGTCATGATGCAGTGCTGTTTCCAGACCTGAACATGCTACAATCATTCCCATGAGTCCAACTACACAACTTGGCAGTTGGAGTAATTCCCAGATTAGACCCTTGCCCTATGCAGTAAGAGCTATCATAGTGGAGAAAACCAGTGAAATCTTTAAAATTGTCCCTCCTCACAGCTAACGTAGTAAGTGACAAACAATACTGCATCCTGGAGATGATGAAGGAAATTGGTGCCCACATTAAAGATCTAAAGGAGGCAGAGAGGTATCAAGGTGGCTACCATGATACCTTCTTTTAATTTACTAATATAGCCCCTGCAAAAGCCATCTTAGAGAATGACTATAGACTATCACTAACTCAGCAAAGTAGTATCTCTGACCATGGCTATTGTGCCAAACATTTTTAAGTGTCCCCTCAGAAAGAGAAGCCTAAAGAATAATGGAGGAGTTGCTCCCACAACTGTGTGAATCAGAGATGAGGGATCTGTGTGACACAGAGGTGAGATTGTGAAAGTCAGGAAAATGCCCCTCTCAGACCTCCTGTTGTGGAGAGTATAACTAACAAACAGCCTCAGCCTGCATCCAGCACTGCATTTGCTCTGAAGCCATTCTCCCCAGGGGCAGCTCCCAGCCAGCCATGGAGCACAGCAAAGGTGCTAAGGCAGGCCAACCCCAGCAACACACAGGACTCCTCCATAACTTTGATTTGAGGACTCCCCGTCAACCTGGTTAAGTCTTCCTTGGCACTGCACTTCTGTCTGAGATTCCTTCTACCCAATCTTGCTTTCTTCCCTCTCTTCTTCATGATCGAAGGCTCACCCCACCTTCTCCTGCTCCCTCTCCCAATAAATTCTCTATTTCTTGGTGGACTTGAACTAACATCCCCTAAAAAACAGAAGGACTGTGGAAGAAAGGATCTGCATTTCCACTGGCAATCAGAATGTTACAAGGGGATCAGAGACTTACTTATTTTTACTACAACAAAGCTAACATGCTAAGGGAAGGAAAATCTGAAGATGGGTAAGAAAATAAGCCTGAACAAAAATGGCTTTGTATCTCAAAATTTGCATAAAGCATAGCCAGGGCACAAAAGAGCAGCCTCAGTGCCAAAGTAAATGAGGCACATATTGTACACAGGATTCTCTGTGTTGGTGCCAGTCATACAAATGGGATCTGCCCAGAGCTGGTCTTACTTGTATTCCTAACTTGTCTGAAAATGTTTAGAGATTGTCATTCCCGGATCAGCACTTTTGGTTAGGGTCTTGGTGCCAGCAACACCTTTAATTTTGTGGTTTCCATTCATCTGCTGTTGATGCATGCAGCCTCGCCCACAGAATAATAAATGGTTCCCAGTTCTGGTGGAGTAAACCTAGGTTAGAAGCCATAGTTTGATGGACTCTGCTCAAGTGAGTCCGGTTCAGCCAGAATTGTGGTTAACTTAACCTAAAATAAAGTGCAATGAGCTATTCACTTTCCAGACACATCAGGATTCCCGGGGGGTGGGGAGTCCAAAGTTACTTTGAAAGGTGTGGTTTTCTTGGAATCACCCAAAATTAAAAGATCTAGGGTTACTTTTGTTCTTGGTGACTAATATTCAAGGCATTTAATATCTCTGTGCCTTCATTTCCCAATGGATACAATAACCTTCTCCTTTGACAACATTGTAACGTCTTGCACAGTTGTATGGAATGCCTTGAAATCTTCAACTGGGATAAGAAAAAAAATTCTTATATACACCATTTTTTAATTTAAGGCCAAAATATTCAATTACATCTTGAGAATTAATTCATTGGGCTTTCTCAGCTTAATTATCATCTATGCTGAAGTCTCTTGAATGCATATTTCACAGGTAAATTTTCTTTAATTTTTCAAGGATGTGGATTGTGCCTAGTCTATCTTTGACAGCAGTCCCTAGCACAGTGATAGATATTTAATAAATGCACATCAATGGCTTCTTGACCAAGAATACAGGGACCAGGATTCAGGTTCCAGCTCTGCTGATGGTATACTATGATATCTTCCAAAGTCGCTTGGCTTTAATTTTCTCTTCTAAGACTGAAAACATTGGTATTAATCACCTGTAACATAACCATTAGGCTTTTTAAAAAATCTACCATAATTTGTGAAGTTGTTACTCTTTTATATTGCTCTAATGATGCAATACTTTTTTTAAAGAAGTAATATAGAGACATTTATAAGAAAAAAACCTTTTTATCTTTCTCAAAATCTACACCGCTCTTTACAGGCACTGTGGTATAATTGAAAGAGTACTAAAGCTCGCTTCTAAAAATGATTTGCTACTAACTACTCTGGGGCTTTAGGGAACACATTTCACATTGTAGGACTGTTTTCTTATCTGTAAACTTAGGGCATTAGGTTAAATTAATTCTAACGATCTTCTTACTCAATCCAGGGTTTATTCTAGCCCTAATAGTCCTGTTTTTCACTGTTTTTCCAAGTGACATTTTATTTTATTTTATTTATTTGAGACAGATAATTTTGTCACCCTTGGTAGTGTGCTGTAGCATCATAGCTCACAGCAACCTCAAACTCTTGGGCTCAAGTAATTCTCTTGCCTCAGCCTCCCAAGTAGCTGGGACTACAGGTGTTCCAACTCCAAGCTACTTTTATTTTTATTTATTTATTTATTTATTTGAAGACAGAGCCTCACTATGTCACCCTCAGTAGAATGCTGTGGCATCACAGCTCACAGCAACCTCCAACTCTTGGGCTTAAGTGATTCTCTTGCCTCAGCCTCCCTAGTAGCTGGGACTACAGGCGCCCACCACAATGCCCACTTATTTTTAGTTGCAGTTGTCATTATTGTTGTTTTTTTTTTTTAGCTAGCCCAGGCCGGGTTTGAACCCACCAGCCTCAGTGCGTGTGGCCAGCACCACGTAACCACTGTGCTATGGGCGCCGATCCTCCCACCTATTTTTAGAGATGGGGTCTTGCTCTTACTCAGGCTGGTCTCAAACTCATAAGCTCAGGCAATCCATCTGCCTGGACTTCCCAGAGTGCTAGGATTATAAGCGTGAGCTACCGCGTCTGGCCCTGCAAGTGACATTTTAGAATGTCTGTTTTGTTTTTTCTGATTACAGAGTTAATACCTGCTTGCTTAAAAATATTCGAAGAATACAGAAATGTATTAAGAAAAAATTAAGAGTCCATCATAATACTATCCCATATAGATTAGTGTTAAGAACTTGGTATATAATTTTTCAAAATTCTGTATGATACATTTACTATACTATTATTTTGCAAAAATGAGATCGTGTCACACGTATTTTTATATTCGCTTTTCATTTAATAACATATCGTGAACATCTTTCAACTGGATATATGTAGCTCTATCTAATTTTTTTCATGACTCTCTTCCATTAAGTGGATGTATCCAGTTTATTTACCCAGTTCCTTCTGAGGAACATCTAAATGGTTTTAAAATTTTTATGTATATCATGGATCATCCATAGGCATGTTTATCTTTGTTTTTGTACAACTTTGAAATATTTCTTTAAGGTAAATTCCTAAAAATGGAACTTCTTGATGAAACAATACAATTTCATAGATAGGGCCAAACTGCTCTGGAAAGAACAGTTAATTTCCATTCCCATAAACAATGCATAAGGTAGGAACACTAGGTGGTGCTAAGCGTGCTCATTCAGACTTACTATGTGGCAAGAATTGGGGAGGCTTATTATCTGGTTTGGGCCTTAACCCAAAATAAATGTAGAGTGGTGCTGATATAAAGGATATCGGACCTTAAGCCAGGTCTTCCTTGGTCCCCATCAGACTTACCACACACAATTCCAGAAAGTGGAATTAATGTCACTGTATGGAAATAACAGACAAGTAAATTCTGACTCAGCAGAAGAATAAAACTTTCTAGCAATTAGAATTTTTCCCACAAAAAAAAATCGTCTATTAGCTCGTAAAAACAATTTCACCATATTATAAATGGTAAGCAATTGAAGGCTAACTGACTTTTTGTCAATAAATAATTGGAACCAATGACCTCCGATTCAAAGTTTCCTTCAGATTCTAAGGTTCAAAGATATCTATCTAGATTCCAAGGGCAAGACCTGGGGTTAAATCCTCCCATAAGCACCTCATTAGACTCTGTGTTATATTAGAGTAACATTTTTTATGCCTTCTCTATCCTCCATAATTGAAATTTTCATTAAGTTAATTTTTTAAGTGTAGATAACTACTGTTTCAAAGCTCAAAGTCAATATTTCTATTTCCATTAATTTATTCAGCAGATATTTGTTAGGTCCTACTATGTGCCAGGCAGAGTGCGAGATGCTGGGAATCTAAAAGTGAACAAAACAGATAATTCCTGCCCTCATGGAATTTACAGATTGTGTTTATAAAATGGGCTATATTTGAAGACAACTATAAAGTATTTATTTTAACTCTCCATAAAATTAACTGATCAGGCTGTCCTATAAATCTGAATGTGTTCATTAAGAAAATCAGAAACAAGAAACATATTTTTAAACCATTTCTCACTGCTGATTTTTTTCAGTGCAAAAGAGAAAGCAGAAATAATTGCCCCTGCATTTGAAGCCAGGATAAGAGCTAAAATAATTATCTAATCTAAAAGTAAAACAAAGAAAAACACATTTATGCTGATTGTCTAGGAAATTGCATCTGTGTGCTATTTCAGCTATGGGTGGGTCTTCACAAGCCCAAATTAGAACATTAGAAACCTCTGAATAATCTAAACTCATGATGATTTTTCTGGCCCCAGACCTTCTTCTGACAGACTGCAAAAAATAAAAAAGAGAGAATAAACAGAAATGAAAGGTCCACAGAATGATTTGAGTTGAATTTAACATGTTTATGAAGGTGTCAAGAAAGAAAATATCATAAAGAGATTTTCCCACAGGTGTCAAGAAAGAAAACATCATAAAGAGATTTCCCAAAGAAATTCCTGAGCCAAAAACCTTTCTTAAGTAAAAATATCATCATTTCAGGGCACATTCCTCTCCTGTCATGCATACATGAGCAGACTGCTTCCTGTTGAAACCTCATTCTGAAAATGAAATGCCGTCCCCATGGTAAGCCTGGCTTCCCATGAAGGCAGGACAGAATAAACAAAATAATCCTCACTTTCAGTTACACTTCTTTTTGTTAGGTCAGATGGAAAATGTTCAGGGACTAGCAATTCTTTGAGAAATTCTAGCTCTTTGAAATATAGCCATACCAGTTAAATTTGGCAAAAGCTTTTAAAATCATGTTCTTAAAAAACTCAATAAAGAAATTTTTATGGCCCAGGATATTTTTTGAAAAATAGATCGTTTTTTTCTTTACAAGTTTCCCAACCTGACGTACAGTCCAAACATTTACTTTTTACCTGATGTTCCAAATGTATCCTTGATGGAGTGTAACTGGGAAAACCACAGGGACATAAGTCCTCTCCTACAACTTGCGCTAACCCATTTAGTGTTTAATTTTAACTTTAGAAATTAATTTTTTGTCTCAACATTCTCAGGAAGAGTCTTGGATCCTGACATACAATGTACACTTTGATTTGCTTTGGGTTGCAACAAATAAAATTACAATTTTTTTTTCTATTTTATTTTTTTTTATTAAATCATAGCTGTGTACATTAATGCAATCGCGGGGTACAATGTGCTAGTTTTATACGCAATTTGAAATACTTTCATCAAACTGGTTAACATAGCCTTCACGGCATTTTCTTAGTTACTGTGTTAAGACATTTATATTTTACATTTAGTAAATTTCACATGTACCCTTGTAAGATGCACCGTAGGTGTGGTCCCACCAATCACCCTCAAAATTACAAATTTTGGACCATTTTGACCTACAGAAACAGCAATTCCACATGGTTTACCTCAAGCAAGGACTAATCTCTCTAGACCTCAGTTTCTTCATCTTCAACTTGAGGATGTTCAGCAAGATCCTAGGCTTGATATTCTATGATTCTAAGAATTGCAGGATCATATTTATGTATAGATACACAGAGGAACATATGCATAGATGCCATTGCTATTATAATTTAGTAAGAGAGGGAAAAATCGATTCGTTTAATAAGCATTAATACTTATTGAGCACCTTCTTTGAGCAAGGCCCTATTTAAAAAGGTATTTTTATCATATGAAAATGCTAGACCTTATTAGGCCACTTATAGAGAGAACATTCTAAAGTATTTTGGGGGCTTGTGTTACTTGACCTTTAAGCCAAATTTGAATTTACATATGTCAAACACTCAGTTATGCTTAGGAATTCTAAGAGAAATGCTTAATAATTGCAGTCATACCTTTCTTCTAATGCCCTGGCCTGAGTCCATGAACAGGAAGGGCACAAGCTGTCCGGCCTGAGTCCATGAACAGGAAGGGCACAAGCTGTCCCACAAGAGTTTCACAACTACTTTTGTGCACTCACTTCATTATAAAGGGAAATTTTTGAAATTATAAACATGCCAGATTCTCTCAGGGTAGGTGTTCACTTTATAAGTAAGTGATAAACCACTAAAGGTGCATTAACTCTTTTAGTCCGTAAATCATTTATTCCACAAACATTGCCTGGGTGTTTATTATGTCAGGCACTTGGCTAAGATTCAAGGTGTGGCAATAAACAGACTCTTTCTTCAAGGAACTCACATTCTATTGGACAAAATAGATTAGTAAACAAATACTTGTACTACCTTGTTCCACAAGTATGTAAAAAGTACTATCATGACATAATGTGGCAGGGGAGAGGCATCAGAGGGCCTATTTCACAAAGAAGGTGACATCTGAATTGGAATGTAAAGATTTGAGAAGGAATTCAACATGGATTGGGGAGGGAGCAAGGAATAGGGACTACAAGTAAACTGAACAGGATGTACAGAATATGAAGGCCTGAAAGAATATTCTATATTCAGAGAAAGGTAAGAACTCCTATAGAGTGTGAAGCAAAGATGTTTGTCTTTTGTTTTGTTTTGTTTTGTTTTGTTCTTTTGAGACACTCTCACTCTGTGGCTCTGGGTCATGAGAGCTCACAGCAACCTCAAACTCTTGGGCTCAAGAAATCCTCTTGCCTCAGCCTCCCAAATATCTGGGACTACAGGCCCTCACCACGATGTCCAGCTAGTTTTTCTATTTTGAGTAGAGACAGGGTCTTGCTCTTCTTCAGGCAGGTCTCAAACTCCTGAGCAATTCACCACCCCACCTCTCAGAGTGCTAGGATTACAGGCATGAGACACTGCAACAGGCCTGAAGCAAAGATGTTAGAGAAAACAAAACCAATAAAATAAAGTGGAACTAGCTTTTGAAGTCCTAAAGGCTAGCTCAAGAATATGAACTCTGTTTCATCTGTAATATAGAACCTCTCACTGGTAGCCCTTTAAGCAGGAGAGCAGCATGATCATCGAATTTTAAAGATGATAGAATGGCAGTATGGAGGAGAGTTTAAAAGGAGGTAGGGTAGGGCAGTCAAGGTCAGCTAAATGTCCATTCCAACTGTATTGAAAGAAGATAAGGAAGGACTAAATTTAATAGAGTAAAACACTCTAAATTACCACTAACACCCAGAAACTTAAAATCATTCATGTGTATCATTAAATCGCACATTTGATCTACTCACTAATTGATCAATCTCAAACTATGAATCCTAAAACAAGTGGTTTAACTCACTTTTTTTTTTCAACAAATTCACCAGTTTTTGTGGCACAGCATCTAGATAATTATTTCTACATTAATTGCCATAAAGTCATTTTAAGCTAGGGAGACAAAAAGTAAATTTTAAGCTTTTGAAGTGTTTTCATGATAAAACGGATGCCCAGGCTTGGTGCCTGTAACACAATAGTTATGGCGCCAGTCACATACACCAAGGGTGGTGGGTTTGAAACTGACCTGGGCCAGCTAAGCAACAATGACAACTGCAACAAAAAATAGCCGGGCGTTGTGGCGGGCACCTGCAGTCCCAGCTACTTGGAGACTGAAGCAAGAGAATCACTTGAGCCCAAGAGTTTGAGGTTGCTATTAGCTGTGACCATGGCACTCTACCTAGGGCCATGTGGTGAGATTCTGTCTCAAAAAAAAAAAAAAGGATGCCCAGTGGGTACTTATTTTAGGTAAGAAAAAAAAAATCAAACTTAAGTTCTCTTATTTGAGTATCACATTAACTCAATGTATTAGCTCAGTTTTCTATGTAAAGAGAAAAATGTTTACAGGGATAATTTACAGTATAGAAGCAAAAACTGAGTTTATTGGAAACTTTTCAGATAAATGTTAATGCAGCAACAGTATCATCTTCCTATGTTTTGCTTAGATTAATTTTAAGACTTATTTTTCTTATTTGAGACACCTATAGGAAGCAAGGCATATGCAAGCTAGGGTATAGCATACTTGGGAGTCAAGCATTTGCTACAGATAATCCATAAATACATTATACACATGACAAAAGCAAAATTTTATTCTCAACTTCTAGATTGCAGATAAGTTGTTGATGGTAACCTCATTCTAGTTATTAGATTATTTAGGATAGAAGAACCAAGGTGGTAAAACAAACTGTGGATCAAAGGAACATGTTTCTCATAGCTGGCCCAAGACAAGCCTGAACGAGAGAGAAACCCTGGGGTCTGTGTAGATAGTGACAAGAAAAGATTAGAGATGGGTGCCCAGGAGATGAATGAAGATGGGTCTCGTGGTCACAGGATTGAAGTAGCCTACTAGAAAAAAAAGGGGGGACAGGGAATGGGTACCTACATAAAAAGATTGGCAGATTTTGAATAGTGTTAAAATTTTATCTTTTCATTATCTCAAAAGTGTGTTGTAGAGCAAAAATTATGAATTTTGAAATCCAATTTATCAATTGTTTATTTTATGGATTATGATGTCAATGTTATACCCATATCTAAGAACTCCTTGCCTACCCCAGGTCATGAATATTTCTTCCTATGTTTTCATCTAAAACTTTTATGGTTGTTTTATAATGGAGCTATGACTAATTTTTATTTTAATTTTGTATAAGGTATAAGGTTTAAGTTGAGTTTTTTTAACTCATATATATATATATATATATCCTATTGTTTGAACCCATTTGCTAAAAAGATAGTCTTTCTCCACTGAATGACCTTTGCAATTTCATCAAAAATCAATTGGCCACATTTGAGTGGGCCATTTTCTGGACTGTATTCAGTACCATTGCCCTATATAACTATCCTTGCAACAACACCTTATTTGTTACTATAACTTTGTAGTAAATCTTAACATCAGATAGCATACATTCTTCAACTTTATCCTTTTTGTTAATTTGTTATGTCTATTCTGATTTTTTTGTTTTACCATTTGAATTTTAGAACTATATATATCTTGAGAGTTTATTTTAGTTTTGTCCATTTTCTTACATGTATTTTTAAAGTGTTTTGTTAGGTGCATACACAATTAGGATTTTTATGTCTTCTTGGTGAATTTACTCTTGTATCATTATATAATGTCTCATTTTATCCCTGTGATTTTCTTTGCTCTGAAGTCTACCTTTTTTGATATTACTATAATAATGCCAGTTGTCTTTTGATTAGTGTTTGCATGATACATCTTTTTCCCATTATCTTACATTTAACCTTTCTGTATCTTTAAACTTTAAGTAGGTTTCTTGCAGACAGCATATAATTGGGTTATCTACTTTTACCTATTCTGATTATCTCTGCCTTTTCATTCATTAGACCATTTATATTTCATCTTACTGTTGATATGTTTGGACTTAGACAATCCATTTTATTGTTAACTCACTGTCTCTACATTTTTCCTTCCTTTGTTATCCTTCCTTTCCTTCTTTTGGATTTGACCATTTTTTAGTACTCCATTTTAACTTACTTTATTTTTTTATTATTTCACATTGTGTAATGCATGTGTATGTAAGCATGTATGTGGCAGGGAGCTTTGTTACAATATACACACATGCTTAAATTTTCTCAGTATATTTAGAATCAATATTTTGCCACTTGAAATGCATTGTAGAAATTTTTTTTTTTTTTTTTTTTTTTTTTGTCGAGACAGAGTTCTACCCTATGTATGCCCTCAGCAGAGTGTAATGGTATCATAGTTCACTGCAACCTCAGACTCATGCTGTGGGCATCCTGCTGCCTCAGGGATTTCTGGGATTACAGGTGTTCACCATGGCACCCAGCAAGGTTTTCCCATTTTTTTCATGAGTCGGGGTCTCACTCTCGCTCAGACAAGCCTCAAACTCCTGAGCTCAAGCAATCCTCCCACAGTGCTGGGATTACAGGCATGAGCCACAATGCCTAGAGCAGTGTAGAAATTTTTCCACAATTTGAATCCATTTACCCTCCATCCTTTGTGTTGTAGTTGTCTTATATACTACATACATACATTGAAAATGCATCAAGTAATGTTATAGTTTTTGCTTTCAACTGTCAAATATACTTTAGAGAATGTAAAAAGAGAATAGTCTATTATACTTACAGACATATTTGCCATCTATACTGTGCTTTAATCATTCCTGGTGCTTCAGAGTTCCTTCTGGTATCATTTCCTTTCTGTCTAAAGAATTTCATTTATATGATCAGGACTGTTGACAAAAAATTCTATTAGTTTTCCTTCTTCTAAGAATGTCTTCATTTAACCTTCATTGCTGAAAAATATTTTCACTGGATGTAAAATTCAGCATTGATAATTCTTTTCTTTTAGTGCTTAAAAATGCCATTCTACTATCTTTTCCATGAACAATTTCTGATGAGAAAACTGTAGTCATTTGAACATTACTTCATTTTTCTCTTGCTGCTTTCAAATTATTTTGTCTTTAGCTTTTAGTAGTTTAATTATAATGTATCTGGGCATGGATTTCATTGGGTTTATCTCATTTAGGATTCACTGGATTTCCTGAATCTGTAGGTTTACCAAATTTGAGAAGTTTTTAGCCATTATTTATTGAAATGATGTTTCTTCCCATGTTCTTTCTTCTCTCATTCTGAGATTCTAATCACGTGAATTCTAGAACTTTGGGTATTATCCCATATACTTTTGTTCTTTTTTTAAAAGTCTTTTTTCTGTATTTTTCAGATTGAATAATTTTTATTAATCTATCTTCACGTTCACTGACTTTTCTTTCTGTCATCTCCATCTGCTACCAAGCCTGTGTCCATTCTGTAAAGGGTTTTGTTGTTTCTACTGTATTTTCTAATTCTCTTTTCATTTGATTCTTCTTTGTAGTACCTATTTCTTTAAGACTTTCAATATTTCCATTATTTTTAAGAGTCTATGTCCTTAGTTCTTTGAGCATATTTGGTCAGATAATTCCAACATCTGTGACACACTAGCATTAGCATCTGTTGATTCTTATGCTCATGGAGATTTTTCTGGTATTTAGCATTGTTCCATGTGTATGTTATCCAATGACCAGTATGGGATTTGGGCTGTGGTCTGTGCCTTAGTTCAGTTCTCAATGTCTTTGGTACGTCACTTAGGATCAGACTTATGCATACACAAATCGAGGATGAACCCAGAAGTTCTTAGACAACTTTATGGGTTTTCTTCCTAAGCCTCCCCCTCTCCACAATCTCCCCAGTACTTCTGGAATTCTGGGGATCCCTTTTCAATTTTCTAATCAGAAAGCTGGATATCCATTTCCACATTTCCTACTGGCCCCTTCTGGAGCCAAGTAGCAAGATAATAAAGGAGTGGGAGAGCAACAGGAGTTAATCCTGTGCTTTTCTGATGGCAGTCAGAGAAGAATGTTCCCTTCCCTCAGTTTTAGCTGCTGAGGAACTCAGCAGCTGCTATTCTTGGTGCCACCACCTCTATCACAGCATGATTACCTAAAGTCTATGGCATTAGAAAATGGAGTAGAGACATAAAGAAGAAGAAAAAGAAGAGAAAGGGGTAAGAGGAAGAGGAGAGGAGAGGAAAGGAGGAGAAAGAAAGGGGAATTTCCAACTCTTTGTCTGAGTGTTAGCTGATTTCTGTCCTGGAAGAACAAGAGGTCTGCTCTTGGAGCTCCCTTTGTCCATGCCAATGTCCCCCTTCTTCCTTGGAGTTGCCTTAAGTTCTGACTGGGGGGTCCAGAGGACAAGAAATGGTAATATCACCACCTATTTTGTATTTGGAATTCTTCTCTTCTGCTATCTGCCTATGAATATATCCTTTTTAGAGTCTTCAAATAGTGCTCCATGCATTCTGCCCAGGATTTATAGCTGTATTCAGTGGGACAGAAAAGAGAATGTGCTCGCTCCATCTTGTTCCAGAAATGCAATAGACATTTGTATAAATTGTCTTGCACTTTCAAGTAAATAAAATTACAGTATGGCTTCCATTTAGCTGATATATTTTCTTCATTTGACTGACTATAAATAACCTAGTTGTACTATATATGAAGTTTGTTATCCATTGACCCACTGTAGATACTGTCTAGTTTTCAAAAACCAGAAGCATTCCTATTGATATTAATAATTTCTAAAACCAATTATTCAGCCAATTTTGTCTCCACATCCTTCTACTGTTTTTTCTTTCAGTAAGCTAAAGGACTATAATAAGTACAATTATATAAAGATACAGTCTAAGTAGAAATTAAAATTGTGTTGCTTGACTTGACAACAATTTGAATCCCTGCATGACTGAGCCATTTGATTATGCCTTTGAAAGCAATTAATAAGAGTGTAAGAAGACTATCCAGTTGAATGGCCAGTGATATAAATAAAGAACTATTTTTAGCACAAGTTTGTGATACTAATATCTTGAATCACTCTACAATGCTGAATCATTTAATGAAAAAAAATTTTTCATTTTATGTGCCTAGTTTTCCAGTGCTACTTATACAGCACACAAAAAAACACAAAGACAATGATGAAGTCCACTGAACAAGACACTGCAACACATTGACATGAACACAGCTGTGAGAAACTGATATACCAAGGTTATGAAACCTTACCAAGCTGTTTGTACAGTGCTGCTAATGTAAGTGCACATTGGCAACATCACAAACTTAATTGTCAAACCTTGTATGACAGCTCTGATGATCATTCAAAACAAGAGTTCCAAAACTGCTCTTAAGGGTGGACTAGGCACTGACATCAGTGCATACCTTCCCAAGGGGAGTATTTCAAAGATGACTAATGATATTCAGCAATGAGGTACATAGCACTTTTTTTAGGATGAGTTTGTGAACTTAATTGTCAGTCCTCATATGCTGTAAGGCTAAGAATGCCTTCAAAATGGAGCTGCCAAGTTAGAAAGGAATGTGGAAAATAACCCTGGATATTAAAGAGGACACATAAAGGCAGGCCACATGGAAAGAGCTGATAAGACTAGTTTTTGTATATCTCAAGGCAAGATGGAATTGGCTAGAAATGAGGAAGAGCTGAATGAAATTTACCTATTGTCTTAAGAACATGGTAGGAAAAGAAAAGTGGTGGTAAATGTATATAACTGGATTTACAGATAACAAAAGGAACAAAATTTATAACTGTCTCAGCATATTAACCTGATAAGCATTTAATAAAACCCCTATTTGTCTTAAATTTTTAGAAGCACATTTTTACTAGGTAAAAATTCCTTATTTAAAAAAAAAGAGAGAATTCCTTATTTTAAAAAAAAAAAGGTTTTGACAGCACAAATGTTATTTTGTTTGCACAAGCTTTTCCCAAGGCTCCCTCTCACTCTACATGTAAAAGACAAATATGGTTTGAAGTAGAGATACCAAAAATACACTGTTTATTCCAACAGATACTTGTGAAACTATAATCTTAAAAAATGGTGAAACGGGGAATATGGATTTCCATCAGTCACTCACATTGAAGGGAAGGAAGTAGTCACAGCAAGAATGGGTATGGAAAGCCCTCAAACAACTATGAAAGTTGAGATCACAACTTGCCAATTTAGAGTTTTTAGCTCCCTAGAAAGCTAAGATTTAGTAAAAGGATCATATGTTTATAAGCCTTGTAAGTCTCCTAGGAAAAAAATACAGATTCCTCTTTTTGAAGCTAATGACGTAGACTACTTCCACATCAACCTAGTCAATAGAGTCCAACCATTTTCTTTTTTAGAATTTCCTCAGTGCCTAGAATGGTGTTCTGCACATAGTAAATTCTCAACATAAGAGAATCAAGATTATTATTTTGTAGTAATATTATGTATATCTGTTGATTTGATTCCACAGAGCACCTCAGTGAATTTTCTCTAAAATACACAAAGACTAAGATATGAAGTTTAGAATATACTATCAGTCCTAAATATACTACTTGCTTTATACCAACACAGTACCTTTTAATATAGTGGGCAGTCAATAAGTGCCTGAAGAATGGGGGATATATAAATGAATTAGCCAGACTATAAACCCTGAAGAAGGAAAGGAATTGGACCATTCTTTCTTGAAGCTTCCCAATACCAAACTTTCAGAGCCAGCATACTCACAATGAAAGAACACCACCTGATTTAAGCTTCACAATGGCTCTCTCATTACCACTAGGCTTCCGGCATCAGACACATCTTGGAGTCCTAGTGTTAAGGAATGCATTCTGAGCCTCTGCCGGCACAGGCATGTCGCAGTGATGCTTCTAAAACAAACCGGAGCTCAAGTTTGCTTCAAGTCTTCACATGCTTTTGATGGAAGATGTGCTGGCAGCTGTTGTCATCATTAGCCTTGTGGCAATACTTTTTCCCTTAAGTGTCTTATGTCTCATATGAAAGCTTAAAACTCGTTAAGTAGGGAGGGACTTTGGAATAGGTGCCAGGGCCAAACAGTGAGGTTTTTATTTTCTCCTGTTGTAGCAGCTTTAAAATTTCTGAATTTCCAAATCTCGGTCCCCAACACCACTTGAAATCTTCAGTTAAATAATGGGGTAAGAACAGAAGGATACCAATTCCTTCTCCTGACTTTATGATCTTTAGAAGAGGCATAGTAAATGAAAGATTTAGAGCCTGCTGGGCACTTGAGTGTAGAATTCTCCTGTAAATCTTGGCATTTATGGGATGAGTGAGCTGTCCATCCATGGTTCTGTAACCTAAAGAATCTGTATGCTCAGTCCAATACAGTCTTCTGTGGCATTAACTTTTTTCTAGCCACTGATCCAAGTGACACATTTTAAAATGCACAATCACTAATGATCATCGAGCACTTACTATGCGTCAGGCAATATTGCAAGTACTTTAAATTATGAAGTGTTCAAAAAATACTCTGAGGTAGATATTTATCTCTGTTGCACAGATGAGAAAACCTAAGATAAACGGGTTAGTAACTTGGTCAAGTTTTTATCTACTACAAGGAACACTTTTTTAAAGGGGCAATTACCACTGTAATATTATGAAAACATCCACCCTACCAAACTATGCATTCTTCTAAGGCAAGAACTACTATTTACTTCATCTTTGTATTCACCTACAATATCTAGAACGATGTCCCACACATACAAACTTCTCCTAGAATATTTACTAAGCAAATGAAAGTAAGTTTAAGCTGTAAAATCCTCAAAGTCATTCATACACACATACATACACGTACTTGTTTGCCAAAGTTGCCTAGGTCCCTCTGGGACCAAAAGCAGCAGCTGCTTAATAGATGAACTTCAACACCAAGCAACAGGTTGGAACAGGTGATTAAGAATACTAAATCCATTTGAAATTGCAGGGGAAATTTAGGGAAGTAGAATGCATTTATCAGAGTTGGAATTTGGCCAGGATTCTAAGGAAAACACCAATTACTCTTTGATAATATAAAGGAAAATATAAACACTGCTTACCTGAATTTCTGGCTAAGGTAAGGGATTCAGAGACACAGAAGGGATAAATTCTTCCATTGAGAAGAGGTCCTTATACTTTCACAGCAACCTTTTACACCTAACAGAGAAAAACTAGTGTTGTCAAGTTAGTAATGGAAGTGAATCCTAATTAATAGAGTGCAAACAAATAAGAGGTCTTTTCAGCACTTCCATCTATTGTGCATATTAGATTAATTTAGATATCTCTTTCTGCAAAATATGTCTACAACTTCAAATATATCAATGTAGAAGAGACCTCAGGAAAGCTCGTGTCATCAAAATGCAAACTTTCTCAGACAGCAACTCTCTGTTCAAGATAATTTAGGTGCGATCTTGCTTGAATTGATTAAGTAACTACCTTTAAGTTAGGAATTCTATTAAAGGTCTAAACAGAGAAAGAGAGAAAGAGAACTATAGATTTAAGGGATATGCCAATTAGTACAATAACTAAATGTGGACCACATTTAAAACCTTAGTCAAACAAAGCAATTGTTTTTTAAAAATGGGATATTTGGAGAAATTGAACCCAGACTGAATAACTGAAGATATTAAGGAACTTCTACTAAATTTTAGAGATATATATACTAGAGTATTTGAACATGAAATAAGGTGGAAAGAAGTCAGTGGGTAGATGAAACAAGACTGTCCATGTTATAATAATTACTGAGCCTCAGTGATAGGTACTTAGGGGTTCATTATACTCTTTTCCCCTACATTTGCATGGTTGAAATTGTCCATAAGAAAATCTTTTTTAAAATAAATTTGGTGATGTACCAGAAGCTGTAGTATTGGTGGAATGGGCCATAGCTCAAGTGCAAATTCTGGTAAAACAATTTTCTCTCCTTTAAAAAAATAAAGCATACAAGAATGAAAATAAATGACAGTGGCATTTTTATGCCAATAATCTTGAACTTTCACTAATTCATCTAATAAGTAAATTTCCTAAAACTTTAAAAAAATTAAACATGAACTCTTATATAATTTGTTTGTTTTGTTTTTCTCTGAATTTTTCCATTAACCAGGTTTCTTATGTCATTTTGCTTACCTCCTGTGGTCTTGTCTGATTAAAAGGATTTTATTTTATTTATTTATACCGAGTCTCATTCTGTTGTCCTGGGTACAGTGCCATGGCATCATCATAGCTCACAACAACTTCAAATCTTGGGCCCAAGTGATCCTTTTTGCCTCAGCCTCCCAAGTAGCTGAGACTACAGGCACCCACCATAACACCTGGCTACTTTTTCTATTTTTAGTAGAGACGGTGGTCTCATTCTTGTGTAGGCTGGTCTTAAACTCCTGAGCTTAACAGTCCACCCACCTCAGCCTCCCAGAGTGCTAGGATTATAGGTGTGAGCTACCATGCTCAGCCCAAAAGGAATTTTTAAAATAAATTCTAAATCAAACAAATCACATTATTTTTCTAACCTTCAAGTTGAGTTAAATTCAATTAATTAGTAATGCTTTATTGACCGATGCATGAAGCCAAGACAATTTTGTTTTTAGCTCTTTGGTTTTTAAATGTTCAATAAATTCATTTGCTGTGTTTTTAAACATTCAAATGATATTTACTGAATTTCTACACACTACCATTAACATGCTAAAAGATATTATGTATACCGGAAAGGTAAATACATATTTATCTGCCTTCAAGAACTTACAGCCAAATTTGAAAGATTAGGTTTATATAGGAAACAATTAGAGTATAATAAAAGTCTGAAATCTACTAAATTAATGTATACGGTTATTCAAACCAATGGTCTTTTTTTAAATATCTATAAACAAAACAATAACAATTTTACCATTCAGTCCAAATTCCTCTCTTTATTCATTTCATTTATAATTATTGTTATTATATTAGGTTATTAAGATCAAATGTCCAATTTCCTTAAGTATTAAGTTTGATAGTTGATATCTGTCATATTTAACTTTGGCACTTTTTATTTTATTTTTATTGTGATTGTATATTCTCATTCTCTCAAATGTATGTTTTGACTTGTGATTATCTTTCAGATTTCTTTAGAGTACTTTTTGTGAAACAAGGATAAGTTGGTCAGCTCAGTGGTTCATGCCTGTAATTCTAGCACTCTGGGAGGCTGAGATAAGAGGATCACTTGATTTCTTATGTCAGAAGTTAGAGACTCAAGACCCCCATCTCTACTAAAAATAGAAAATTTAGCTGGGCATGGTAGTATATACCTGTAGTCTCTGCTACTTGGGAGGATGAGGCAGAAGGATTGCTTGAGCCCAAGAGGTGGAGGTTGCTGTGAACTAGGCTGAGGCCATGACACTCTAACCCCAGCAACAGAGTAAGACTCTGTCTCAAAAATAATAATAGGCTTAGCGCCTGTGGCTCAGCAGGCTAAGGCGCCAGCCACGTACACCTGAGCTGGCAGGTTCGAATCCAGCCCGGGCCCGCCAAACAACAATGACGCTGCAACCAAAAAATGTCCGGGCATTGTGGCAGGTACCTGTGGTCCCAGCTACTTGGGAGGCAGAGGCAGGAGACTTGCTTGAGCCCAGGAATTGGAGGTTGCTGTGAGCTGTAATGCCACGGCACTCTGTCCAGGGTGACAGCTTGGGACTCTGTCTCAAAAAAAAATAAAATAAATAAAATAATAATAATAATAAGTAAAACATTTGTGTTATCTTCCAATAAGAGTTCTATCATGGAACCAGTAGCATAGACAGCTCCAAATATCAACATGTACTGTGGCTGTCACTTTTGCAGTTTGAGGTACAACAATAAAACTAGCACAAATTTCTTTTTCCTTCTTCCCAATTTCCTGAACAGAAGTCCCGTTCTTGCCACAAATCTTAGCAACCTCAGTAAATAATTTTTTCC
>CAUYRH010025336.1:0-2500 GCA_963574655.1 Perodicticus potto
TGGGTCCTCTTGCCTGGAGGTTTAGTTCTTTCTCTACTTATAATTCTTTCCTATAAATAAATCCTAACTTACCACCACTATTGTGGTCCGTCGATTCCTTCTTCGAATCGCCGAGACCAAGAGCCTGAAATTCCGGTATCAGTGTCACAGCTCACAGCAACTTCAAACTCTCGGGCTTAAGTGATTCTCTTGCCTTAGCCTCCCAAACAGCTGGGACTATAGGCACCTGCTAGAATGCCTGGCTCGTTTTTTTTTTGTTGTTGTTGCAGTTGTCATTGCTGTTTAGCAGGCCCAGGCCTGGTTTGAACCCATGTGCCTCGGTGTATGTGGCGGTGCCCTACCCATGGAGCTACAGGCACAGCCCTTCTACTTCTTTAAAATGAAGAAATTAGACTATAGCAGTGATTCTCCAAGTGGAATTCTGAGACCAGCAGTGTCAGCATCACCCAAATTCTCAGGACCTACCTTAGAACTCCTGAACGAGAAACTCTCTGGCCGGGGTCCAGCAATTTTGTGTTTTATTGAGGCTTCCAGGTGGTTCAGTTAGACATTGAAATTTGAGAGCCCGTGGTCTAGATGACTTTCAGGACGAGAATTCTGACATGTCAACATCTGGAACACGTGTTGAGTACACCACGTGCATGCACACAGCCTGCCTTAAGGAATGTGCGTCTAGCAAATGGCGCTGGCCAAGTTTTTAAACTAGAGTGATGGTCTAGCTTTTGTCCTTGATGAATAGCTAAGTGACTAATTCCCAAGTTCTTACAAGGCCCTTCTGTTCTTTCAGTTTGTATCTGTACCTCCAAAAAAATACATTCTCTCAAAGTGATGTTTATTGATCAAAGAAAACTGTACCCTGGCCCAAATTTTTGAACACTACTCCTGGTGCAACAAAGTGTCCATTGTTTTGGATAAAATTTCAACTTGCCCCTTGTTTATTTCTGTTTCCTAAGGGATAGTCAAGGCCCGCAAGCTGGCTTGGCCCACGGACCTAGATATAGAAACATCCTGTTATTGATGTATGGATTGTATGTGAAGGCCTAATGGAGACTGCTGTGGGGTTCAGGGAAGACCAATTAGAGGATTAATTCATTAGAGCTCAGCGTCCAGGCTGCTATATCTATTTAGTTATTTAGACTAATGTCTTTTGCTTATCTTCTTACAGTCATAAGTACCTGTCAATAGTTGATAATGTACTTGAATTTCCTTCTGTATATTAAAATTTTACATATTGGACATTTTATGACAGGAACCAAAGTTTACTTTTTACTTTGGCTTCCTGATACATAGGGTCTTCTTTAGATGAAGAAAGTAATACAGCAATCTGAGTCACACACTGGCCAATCATTTTCTCCACATTTGACATCACCTAATACAAAACACACTTTATTTTTTTAAGCCATTCCGCCTGTGCGAATGTGTTGGTAACCTTGTTACAGAACAAAGTGGTGCATGGAATATTGCTTATCACATTTCCCACACCATCAAGTGCAGGATAACATCTGCTTTGTTTCTTCCCATCAGTCCCTGGTAAGATACTTTATTTACCTCATTCTTTCATACTGTGTTTTATCTTTTACCTGTTTATACAACAACTAGGGGTCCTTGTCACTGCCCATGTGGTTTATCAAAAAAAAAAAAAAAAAAAAAGGTTGTTTTAGTGGGGAAATCACAGATTTGCATGGCCTGGAGCTTGGTTCCAACCTCAATTTGTTGACTCACTGGCTGAATCCCGGACAGTTACATCATTCTCCTTTCCTTCAATCTCAGTTGTCAAGTGGAATGAGACTGTTAATACCTGCCTTTGAGCGTGGGCGATCAGGATGCAAAAATAAAATAGTAGATGTGACGGTGCTTTGAGAAATATACAGCGGGTATACGAATGCCAGGAATTACATGCATATCCATGCACATTTGGAATTTTTGTCCAGTTCAGATTAAAGACAATTTTATTATTACCATTAAATCTGCTTACAGAGCAAATATGCTAATATGTGCGTGCTTAATGGTGGCGGGCTCGCCTTCTCCCTTCTTGCTCTGGGGGGCTGCGTTTCGTTTTCTGGTGATGCAGACCTCGTAATGATCACTACTGATATTTTCCACATTTTATTAATGTTATTTTTATGACCCTGCGGGAGATAATTAGGATTGGGTTTGTTTTTTTCATTTTCGTGTTATAAAATTTCAAGCGCAATAGCGATGTGCTGGGGAGGAGTGAAAAAGCACAGAGAAGGAATGTGTTGCAAATAAACTCAATCCAGAAACCATATTTAACATGGATTAAAATTAATGTAGCCCTATGTTCATTGTTTGTATTTGTTATGTAGAAAATGCGTTACTGGGCTCAAAAATTGGACGTTCAGAAATACTTGACTCCTCCCTTTGGAAAGCAATTAACATACCATCTAGATGGGGGAAATTGAGAAGTCGGGGTAGACAGGGAACATTTCCTTGATTTATCTATTTTAAAACCTTCATTTAATTTCTAACATTTAATAAA
>CAUYRH010025336.1:7500-41824 GCA_963574655.1 Perodicticus potto
AGCTTGTAGGTCAGAGTGGGGGTGGACCACAGTGGAACTTGCTCCAATGCTGACGTCAGAGAGGGTATTCGGGATATCCAGCACGTTTGTTAAACACTCCATACAAATGGAGTTACCTGAGATGGACGTCAGAGATAGCACATGCTATTGTGAGATTCATGTTGAATATTAAGATCGACCTTGACCGTGGGGCCAATTTGACCTTCACCACTCGATGACCCCAAGACACACATACACTGGCCTTGAGGCATCTGATTGTTCTCTGTCTGGCTACTCATATTCCCAGCACTCTTATTAACCACAGATCTTCCTGTTTCATCTTTAGGGATAGTGTGGTCTGTGGACAAGGCACAGGCTGGAGACTGGAAAATTGAGGGCTGGCCTGACTGAGAACTGCCTTTGAGGCCTTGGCCCCCTTTCTTCTCCATGTAGGCCTTAGTCTCCTCACTTGTAAAAGGCAAAGATGAAACACTCATGGGTCTTCAGGCCTTTCCTTGGAGTGCCTCATAGATGAGGGGAACAGGGTGGGACTGCCAACCCCTCACCTCTACTTCAGCCCAAGATCTTTTGCCTTTGCCTATTATATTTACCTTCTGCAAAGGATTCCATTGGGAGAAAATGTGCTGTTGCTCAAAAATTTAGGAATGCCAGCCACCTCCATGTTCTTCCCTGTCTAACTAGAGCTTTCAATATTTAGGCACCAGTATGCATCATCATGCTGGCTCTCTCTAGCACGTACGTTTTATGGGGCCAGCTTACCAGATGATGTTCTAGCTGTTCAGCTCTCCTCTCCTCTTTGCACCCTGGGACCAAAAGTCAGAACAAAGCTGGGGAACTTGTTGAAGAGTTTAGGAAGGATTTCAGATGAGCAGAACTAGCATGGCCTTGGAAGAACAGAGTCATCAGAGACCATGTCCTTTATACTGTGTCTTTTTAATCCCTGTCCATCCTCACTGCAGCTCTGCCTAAGGTGACAAGTACAGGAAACTCTTAAGTCATAATTTCCATTGTATCTAAGCAAGTAATGATGCCTTATGTTTGTTCATTGTTTTAAAATTTTGAAAATATGTTCCTAGCCATTTCTACATTGGGTATTCTAAATAACCTAAAAAGGTAAGGAGGGTATCAGTTATTGTCCTGGTTCAAGAGCTGGGGATATGAAGGTCTCATGGAGGTGAACAATGTGCTCACCAGGTGTCAACAAAGTCACACAGGTGTCAATGCCAGCACCAGGACTCTGTCTCTTTGCTCCTGCTCCAGTGCTGTCTCCGTGGCTGTCTCCGTGGCTGTCTTCCACAGTGAGTGGCTTCTAGCCCGTGGCCTCAGAGTCAGTACTGCCATGTAGATTCACACTGGGCTGTTTCCTTCTTCCTCTGGACATTTTCTTCTTCCCTTCCTCTCTCCACCCAGAAGAATGTCTTTTGTGCTTGGGGTAGCTTTAGAGAGCCTCCCCATCTGCTGTTTTCCCTCCTCTCTCCTCCCAGCAGGAAAGCAGGGTGATTACAGCCCGTCTCCTAGCCGAGATGTTAAGGGTTTGTGTAGTGCTTGCCGATGAATGGTTAATGGACTCAGTTGGGTTGTTTCAATGACAGTTTCCCACAATCTGATACTAAAGTGGAAGCCTTGAGTGAAGCTTTTATCACTCTTTCACCAGGCTCATCAAGAACTTCCTTTTCCTCTCTGGAAATTGTATTTCATGTGCAGCGTATTTCTAATCCAAGTGTTCCATCAATCAGCAATTCGGTATAGGTTTGTGGTTCTCCTGGAGCGTTTTACAAGCAGGGATGGGGTTTCTTATTCTGGCCTGTTCCTATTCTGGCCCTCCTGGACTCTTGGAAAAATACTCAAACTGCAATTTCCTTCCATCTATTATGGTGTGTTCTTTTCGTTGCCATTAGAATTTGGGAGGTTTTCTAAGGCATTATCTTAATAAAGGCATTCCTTTCTGGGCTGTGCTTGACCTGAGGGCGAAATTGGGAATCTGTTTCTTCTCATGGTTATTGTGAAGTTAGGGCTCTCAGAAAACCAAGCAGAATGGGAGCGTTTGAAACATGAGCTCCCCAGCCAACGATCTGCCATTGGAGGGATGCTGGAAGTACAGTCAGACTGTGCATTTCTGTCTGGAGAGTGGTTTGTTTTTGTTTAAAAAAAAAAAAAAAAAAACTCTCTACATGGTCAGTTTTTTTTTCATATTTTAGATGTCAAGGAATAAAACAAGACATTTAAAACTCCTAACACTGAAGGAAATGTTGGCTGGCAAGGAAGGGGGAGTAAGATCTGGCTCTTGGATGTGCCACCTCAGCTGTTTTCTGAATGTTTGACAAACACGTGACTTCTTTGTGCTGGAATCCTAGCAGCCCCGAGTTGATGACTAATATGGCATTAGTTGGCCGTAAGGCCACTTCAGAATTAGGAGCTGAGTTCCTGAGCTAGTCCCAGTTTAAGGGAGTAAGGAGACTTTTGAGTCTGCATTTTGGGTTTGGTTTCTCTGGGTTTTTAAAAATATGTATTTTTTTTAGAGGGTAAGAAAAACTCTCCCTTTCCCCAATGTAAACTATCTAGTTGACATTTTCCTTTATTGAGTCCAAAGAGAGAACGTGTCCCTGAGTTCTATCCTTACCTAAGGGACAAAGATTAAAACTTAGGGTGACGGTTTACCCTTTCTCATTTTTTTAAACTTCATCTAAGGCATTTTTGGATTAAAAAAAGGTAGGAAAAAACCTCTCCCAGCAACTGTGACAGGGTATTGCAGCTGTCTGAGGATTTTTTTTTTTTTTTACTGTTATCTTTCCTTTCTTTAAGAAAAGAGTCATTTCAGAGGCAGCCGTGACAGCTCTGTCATTTCACTCACACCTCTAAATTTCTCTTTCTGTTGTCAGTCAGCAGACAGCAGTCTCAGGATTATGATGGGCCTGAGGGATGTCCAAATACATGAGAGATGGGAGAGAGGCCTGGAGCAGTGTGCGTCAGCAGCCGTCAGCGCCTGCCTTTATTCTTAGAGGAATTGTCAGGAGTTTATAAAGTTCCTGGAGCGGATCTGCAAGTCTCCTCTACCGCTACCTGCAGCCCGTGCAGGGGGGTGCGTGTGTGGGGGGGCAGGGCTTCCTGGAGCTCGGCTTCCATCAGTTCCAGTGAAGAGGTGGTATTGAGTTCCTCTGGCCTATGTGTTACAGGGGAGGCGGGGGAGAAATTAATACTATTTGAGGAGTAAGTCCTTCAGGGACAGAACCACGTGCACAGGAGCAGTAACCCCAGTGGCCGCAGCTCTCACATTTATGAGCTCTTCTGTTCCAGTCCTTGTGCCAACTATTTTACAGCCACTATCCATTTGTTTTCCAGCAGCCGTCTTTTTCATCCCATTTTAGTGATGAGGCATCCGAGGCTCAGAGCTTATTTTTTTTTTATTGAATCATAGCTGTGTACATTAATTCAATCATGGGGTACAGTGTGCGGGTTTCACATACAATCTGAGATATTTTTACCAACCTGATTGACATAACATTCATGAGATTTTCTCATTTACTATGTGAAAACATTTTTGCTCTGTATTTAGAAGTTTTCTCCTGACCCTTCAAATATGCACCACAAGTGTGATCTCACCCTTTATCCTCCCCCCGACCCTGCCACCCCCCACCTTCTTGTGCAAATTTGCCTAGGGCCAGGCAGCAAGTAAGTGACAGAGCTGGGTTTCAAATTCAGGGTGAGGTGACACTGTTGCCCCAAGGCCTTAAGCCATATGCAATTCTCACGTGCCATCTGTCCTTTCTGCCCAGTGTGTAAGGGGGCATGAGAACCCCAGTGACCTGCTGAACAAGTGAGGCCTGTGCCCTCATCTTTGGCTAGTGTTATGGCATCTGGACCGAGAAGATGAATAATCACAGCTCTGTGACTGGGAGGTGTCAGAAGTACACCTGGGCATGGGGTAAAAAGGTCCCATCCAAAGGGAAGGGTTCTATACTTGAACACAACCCAAATTTAGAGATTCTGCCAAGAGAAACCCAAAACGCGTGGTCATATGTGCTTGATAGAGGTCTACCTGCAGAGACTAACTCACCTGTTAGTCCTGAGCTGTCCTGCCTAGGACTTGGCACATGGTTTGAACAGTCCCTGTGGTTGCCTTACAGACGTTGGCAGAACTGTGAACAACACACTTTTGATCCTTAAAGGAGCCAATGTTGCAGCCTTTTTTTTTTTTTTTAAATCTGTGGTGTGTACCATTTTCCCTGGTTTTCTTCTTCTGTTTTCTGTACATCTCCCCTGAAGATACAGTATCTTCTTCATCAACATCTGGCTTCCTCCTGACTGTTCCCTGGGACCAATGTGGAGGGGAGGCTGTTAGCTGCCCTGCCGGCATGACTGTGCCCCTAACTCATAGGCAGACGGCCTCTGAACTCTGCCGTCAGAGTCGGATGCTCGGGATTAATGCCTCCAAAATGTGGTTTGTAAGGTGTTTTGGTTTCTGGAGTTAGACTGCATGGTGAAGGTCCTAGCTTTACCTCATAGTAAACATTATGGCCATCCACAAGGTGGCTGAACTTCTCTGTACCTTTGTTCCTTTGTCATTAAAACAGGGATGACAATAGCACCTAACTCAGAGTTGTTACTTGTGATAATCATAATTACAGCTAACACTTTTTATCGCCTCTGCTAAGGGCCAGATCTGGTCTAAGAGCTTCACGTTCATTAACTCATTTAGTCATCATCTCCATCTAGGAGGTAAGTTTTGCTTCTTCCCTATTTGTCAGATGATGCAACTGAATTGTGGAAGGCCTAAGTAATGGATTTGCCAAGGGCGAGACAGGTAGGCTACGGAGCAGAGATTCAAAATGAAGAGCTCCATGTTCCTAACCACGATCCCACATCCTAAAATTGAATACCTGCAACGACGTGCTTAGTTGCAATGCCTGGCACAGAGTAAGAGTTTGCTAAATATCAATGGCCATAATAATAATTGCAGTACTGTGATGAGGCGGAGGATTAATGCAAGGTACCACGGAAGCTGCTGATAATGACCACAAGCAACCCCCACATGGTTCACTTGTATATTTAAAAACTAGTGAGGAAAACAGAACCTTACATGAGCGATAGTATCAAGTATGAGTGAGCTATGACAGAAGAGCTACAGGGTGCTATGGGAGGAACCACCTATTCTTTAGATAAAAATTACTGAGAACTGTTATCCCAGGTGAGGTATCGTGCTAGGCCCTCATGGGTCATTATTTCACTTAATCCTGCATGGGAGATGCCTTATCATTATTGTTCCATTTATAATGGAACTGAGGACCAGAGAAGGTAAGTAACTTCTCTGGGTCACACAGCGTTCAAGCAGGTGTTTGAACTCAGGCCTACTTAACTGAAGGCCTTGGGCTATAAGTCAGTGGCCCCTTGTCCCTTATGCCTGAGTGTCTCCATAATGACAGTTGTTTCGAAGGACTTCCTGCTCCTTCCCACAGAAGCCAGGATGACCACATAGGAATGAGGTTATCACCTTCCTGCCACTCTCCTTTCAGCACCAGGCCTTCAGGAGATTGTTCAATAAAGCAGCAGGAAAAACTCTAGATATCAGCCTGGGTGAAGAATTTATGACTAAGACCCCAAAATCAAGTATAGCAACAACTAAAATAAATAAACGAGACTTGATTAAATCAAAAAGCTTCCGCACAGTGAAAAACATAATCAACAGAGTCAATAGACAACCTACAGAACAGGAGGAAATATTCCCAAACTATACATCCAGTAAAGCATTAACATCCCAGATCCACAGAGGACTCAAATCAGCAAGAAAAACAAAACAAAAACCAAACCCCATCAAAGGGTGAACAAAAGACATGAACCGAATTTTTTCAAAAGAAGACTGACGGGTTCTGTTTTTACAGAGATCCTAGGAGTCTCTGTTGTTACTCCTATTTTACAGATGAGGAAACTGCAGTCCAGGTTTACACAGAGGTGACAGCCCAAGGTAATATAGATAAAAAGTGAATTCAAGCCAGGTGGTAGGGCCCCAGATACATGTTCCTGATCACCACATTATGGCACCGCTCTGGTAGACACTTGTTGGATAAATTAAGAAATAGAAGATGCTCAGAAGAGCCTTGTTGGACAATCATGGATTATTGTGCTAATGTCTTAGGCCTGGATATTGCCAAATGCCTCCCAGAGCAGAGGCTGTGGCACTGCCCACGTGGATGTTAGGTGCTCCGGGACCCCAAATGGGTTTTGATACCAAGACGGCTGCTATTCATACTTGATAGAGCTGTTGGGCTCGATGGTCCTTTTAATTTCTTTTTTCCTTTTTTCTCTTTGAAAGAGGAGAGGATTGTGGGAAATATTTTGTTTTCCCTGGGAGCCAGGCTATGTATTTACTTCAAGTTTTATTAAATGAGTTATAAATTTTCCCAGCAATTTACTCATAGCTCAAGAGGTTTAATTTGCATGTGTTGCCTTTTACAATATGCTTTTCGTAATGTTGCAGATGCTTCTTCCCCAGCTTCAGTAAACAACAGGCACTCAGCCAGGTTTTTGACTGAACATGTGCCAGGCCTGGGAAATATGAATTAACTCTGTAGTGACCATGGGGGAGCTACACGTCCCCCTCAGTCCAAGGGACCTGGGGAGCCGAGTGGCATTCCTGAGGGGCAGGAGCAAAGATTTCCTAAATAATTCCTTTTGGACATCTTTTTGAATGTCTTTCGTTGACCCACAAAGTAAGTCAATAAAAAGACATTTTTGCTTAACCATCATACTTGAGTTTGGTCCTGTTTAAAACGTAGTGTTACTTTGATGGCAGAAAGGATTTGTTGGGGGGGCCCCCAGGATGATCTCCGGAGAGGCTAATGTCATTTTAGCCCTTTGGGAGTTGGCCAGGGGCCTGTGAAGGGGAAGCTGTGTGAGGTACTAAGAAGCCAGCCCCTGTGAGGCTCCAGTGTCTGATGTCTGTTTGATTCAAAGAAGAGAGTTTTAGGGTCAAGAAGACTTCCTTTGGTGTCACACTGTGGGATTTGAGTTCTGGTTCTGCCACTTATGGGTTGTGTGACCTTGGACAAAGTATTTAACCGCTCTGTGTCTCAGTTTCCACATCTGTGTAGATGCATATTTCTTAAAAGGATTTAAACAGAATACCGCATGGGAAGCATTGGCAGCAGAACGGTTATAAATGGACGCGTAGGTGGCGGGACTTACTGTCCCAGGACTGCTCAGCTCATTGAGAGATTTACTTTTCTCTCATATAAATGAAATATAGAGAACAGGAAGCACTGGATTGGTGTGACAGTTCCATGGTGCCTTGAGGGACCTTCATTCCTTCTCTCTGTGGCTCTGATGTTCTTAGCACATTATCTCAGGATTCAAGATGGCAGCTCGAGTTCTCGTCACCACATGCTCATTCCAAGGAGCAAGGAGCTTCCCCTTTACAGGCTCCCTGAAGAGTGAGAGCATTACCTCTTAAGGAAACTTCCAGCAAAGTCCCACATAAGACACAGGTCAGAGCTTAATCACAGAGCCACAGCTAGCTGAACAGTGAACGTAATCTTTCAGCTTGCCGCCAGCCACATGCCAGACAGGAATCCAGGTTCTGTTACAAAAGAGGAGGTGGAGGCTGGGTGTTGAAGTAGGCAACCCCCAGGGACTTGTATCATCCCAAGATTCAGCAGCTTGATGTTGATGGAATTCCCAGGTACCTAAAGCAGTATTAAAGTTTGTTTCCTTGATGAATTTGGGTGGCACAAGGAAAATTTTTATTTGAATAATCTTATAATTATTTTTTTGTATGCAGCAGAATTGCAATTAGTACATCAAACCTGTGATTTCACAGGTATCATATGGTGATAGGATGCTTTTTTAAGGTCAAAATGAGTCGATTTTTAAACAATTAAGTAAATGTAGGCATACAGAGATGAGAGAGGTGTGTGTGTAGAAGCTAAGTGTAGACCCCGGAGCCAGACTGAGTTTGAATTTGTAATCTGTCATGTGTTGAGAGTTGTTGTAAAGGATCAAATGGGCTAGTTCTCGTACAGCTCTTACAATAGTGCCTGACATGTGATAAGTAACCCACAGATAGTACTCATTGCTGTTACTGCTGCTGTTATTATTATCATTATTAGTTTGGTTTATACTGCCACTGTCATTAATAATTATTGTAAGATATGGCATTTAGATACTCCAGAAATTATAAGGGTGGTACATGCGTGATTGAAACTGGGGACACGCTGGCTTAGAGGAATGAGATTGGCAGTTAACCAGGACCAGTCTTAGGCATAGCTATAAATAATGGTTTTATTAACAGTTAAAACTAGTGCTTTATGTTTAAAGTGGTTCCATATATGCTAAGATTGATTGGAGTTTATTGAACATCTATTGTATGCTAGGTATCATGGGGTATGTTTTTAATTTATCACCCTTAATATTACCAACACTACAAGCTGCGTGTTCTTTCTGTCCTACAGATAGACTCAGTCTGGGAGAGGTTAAATAAATTTCCCAGCGGCCCATGTCAGCATGGGGCTGGTGTCAAAGCCCTGATGATGAAGTCTTTGAGGATGGAGTTTCTGGTTTGTCTCTCATTGCTGCTCTTTCCTTCCCTTCCTCATCTCTGTTGGGGTTTCCAGGACCCCTTCATTCCCCCCATCTCTCTTTCCCATACCCCAATCACCAGCTAGTCCTTATGTGCCAGCCCTTGCTTGCGCCTCTCCCCACTGTCAAAACTGACCTGCCTAGCATCCATGCTCCTGCAGGACATAGCAGGTGACAGCTTTTATTCTAATAAGGTAACATAAGAGACTCAACATTAATAGACTAGTGGATTACCTGTCTCTGAGTCATTCATTTTAAAATGATCTTGTTGACTGGAGGTGGTTTTGTTTTCTTGATAATTTACTTTTCTTTCTCTTTCTTCTACTTTTAAAACTAAGCTTTATTTTTTCAAGCAGTCTTAGGTTCCCTGGTACAATGATTTCCCAGACACTCCCTGCACCCACACACTCATAACCTCCCCCACCATCAAGGTGGACTTAAGGGTTTCACTCCAAGGGGGCATTAGTGACGAACATTACAGGAAGAAACAGTTCAGCAGCCTTATGGAACTGTCCTAGAATATCTTCTAGGTTATTCTGCGAGGTTTTAATTGCTGTATCTCAGGCTTCTGGCAAAAATGGAACACTGAGATGGGGATCAAAGGGACATAGCACATGGTGAGCACTCAGTCAATATTGCTGAGCGTATGAGTCACTTACCAGAGGCCTTTCAGATGTGGAGAGGAACCAAAAGCCCTTAAAGGAAGGGAATAGTGAATCACCATAGGTGGGTTCTGGTTGGGCTTCCTGGACCTGATAGATTTTTTTGGAGGGTGGGGGCTGTAGTGATCTGTCAAGCAGGTCAGCTTGCTGTCATCCATGGACCCTGTGTGTTTCTGACTAAGTGTGAAATGAACATGAGCAGCGTGATGCTGGGATTAGGGGACATTCATCTTCCACTCTCTGTCTTTGGAGCTGGAGGCTCAATGTGTTACTCTTGTGATGTCATACAGCAGCTGATGTCTTAGTACTTCCTGCAAGAATTATTTCCTCTTTTCCTCTTCTTACAAATTGTGCCTTATGATCCATTGAATTTCACTTTCCTATTTTTCCAACATTTCTCATTTTCTGCCCTTTTTTTATCCTCTGTCTCTCAGACCATTGGGGAAAGGAAGCAATGTTGCTTAGCAACCAGTATAAAACTAGTCAATACCATTTCTAATATTAACCCTTTGGTAACATGGAAGCGACCCAATCTAAGGGTTATATAACTCTCCTCTAGTATATTTTTCACTGTGAGTTCACAAAAGTTGGCAGCCCAACTTAATGTTCTAATCACACACATGGAGGATGTATTTATGAATGGTTATAAATGTTAGCAAGTTCCAGTGTTGCAAGTTATATAAACTGTTTATTAAACTGGTTCATTTTTATGCTCTTAATTTAGAGATTTGCTGGGGATAGTTTACATTTTACTTTCTCTTCTTGAACAGAATAGTTTCTTATCTCAGCAGGTGTGTGTGTGTGTGTTTGAGTGTACACATTGCTTGGCTTTTTAGACATTTAAGTTCAATCATCTGACACCCAGAAGGTACATTTTCTGGAGTATATCATTCATTCATCTAGGATTTATTGGGTTCTGCTTTGTGCCAGGTGCCATGAAAGGCTCCGTGGAGTATTTTTTTTGCTATGAGCAGACTTGGTTCTTGTATACATCTTTTTGTCAGCAAAGAATATTTTTTTCCCTTTTTACCATCTATTGAAATAATACGTATCAAAGCTGGGTTTTCAGATGCTATAGTTACTCTTCTACTAGAATGGTTTCTTTGATTGGACACTATGATTCTTTAGGTCCCTTGGCTTTTTAGGAAGTTAATGATAGGAGGAAAGAATAAGATAAATCCTGGCCAGCTCGCACATAGGGGTGGGGCTGGTGCACACACTGATGTGGTTTGGGTATTTCTTATGTTGGAATGGGATCCCCAGTGTGGAAGGTGGAGCTGGTTGGGAAGTGTTTGGGTTGTGAAGATGGATCCCTCATGGCTGGCATGGAGCTGCCTTAAGGTAATGACCTAGTTCCTGCTCTATTAGTCCCCCTGCCAGACCTGATTGTTAAAAAGAGATTGGCACCTCCTCTCCTGTCTTTTGTTTCCTTCCTCTGGCCCTGTGACGCCTGCTCCCTCTTCACCTTCCACCTTGAATGGAAGCTCCCTGAAGCCCTCAATCGAAGCAGATGCCAGGCCACGCTTCTTGTACAACGGCAGAACTATGAGCCTGATCAACGTCTCTTCTTTATAAATCACCCAGCCTCAGGTATTCCTTTATAGGAATGGGCTGACACACACACACACAATTGAAGTGTGGGAGCATTCATCTGCCCTCCACAGAATTAGGACATTGAAGACATTGGTGTTCAGTGTTTCTCCTCCTATATATGTGTTTCCCTTTTTGCTATAGGTGACCTGTCACCTGTCCCCCAGCACCCGCCTGCCAATCAACATCACCCCCAATTGGGTGGGACAGTGAGCTGATATTGACTTCTCCTTAGGCTGTTTTTTTTTTTTCTTTATTGAAGACTTTCTATAAACACAGCGTCTTTGGGTGTGACTCAGAATTTATGCTGATATTTGGGACAGACATAGCTGAGTGAGTTTTGAGCTGATTAGGGTTTGGGGGTTGCTTTCATCTTCTCTCACTTGTGAGGGGGCAATTTCCCTGCTCCCAACATCGTATATCATGGAGTACTTGGCAGATAATATGACTGACCATCTTTGGGCCATGCATCACCTTTGGGTTACTTGCATTCTCTGGGTCCCTAGAGTTCCCCCATACTAGGTCATCGTGGAGTTGTGGGGGTTGCACAGATTTCTCCTATCAGCTTGAGTGGCCAGTATTCCTCAACTCTTGGTCTTTGTCCCTGTAAATTGATTGTTTCATTTGGTGGAAAGAAGTATCTGCAATTGCTAGATGCTGTGAAGCAAGCTAAAGGTGATGCCAGCTTCAACGCCTTGAGGAGCTCCTTGGCTATGTGCAAGGTGGCGGTTACCTTGGAGTCACCAAAGCTTTGACCTGGAGTTTGGCAGAGGTCTCCAAAAGGGGATAGACACTGAAAACACCTGCGAGGTTATCATATAGTGTTTGGTTCTTGACTTTATCCAGAACAGACGAGAAAACAGAGACGTAGGACTAGGCATGGGCATAATTCTAGCAGTTTCTGTTACTGAGCACCTACTGTGTGGCAGGTGTCATTCGAGGGAGGTCCCCTGCATGTGTTATCTTTGAGTCTTTCTAGCAGCCCTGTGAGGAAGGTATTCATCTCTCTGTTTTATGGGGAAGAAAACCGGGACAGAGAGAGAGTGAGTCTCTTGCTCAAGGTCACACAGCTCACATGGAACAGGCAGGGGTTCAAAGGCGGGTCGGGCCTGACTCTTGTCTCCTGAGCCACACTCCCCCTTTGTGGGCCAACTTCTACTTGAAGGTGGGGGTGAGCTTAGGATGTGAGACAATCCTAGTTGTGAGTAAAGTTGAAGCTCCCCAGGCCGGTTTTCACCATGGGAAAGCATTTAGTTGCTCAGTCTGTCCCACTGATCAGCTGAAGCTAAAGCAGGAACGGGCAGGGAGATGTCACCAAAACATGAAATTGATGATCCCAGTTGACTTTCAGGTGTCTGTGTGTGGTTGGGGTTCTGTGAGTTGGTGCTGTTGTGACGATGATAACGATCTCACCTGTCACAGGATGCCTCCTGGGGCCGCCCCCAAGCTCGGCATTTCACAAATATTATTTCATTGTCTTCTCCTGACAGCCCTGCAAAGTAGATGGTGTAATGCCCATTTTCACTGAAAAGAAGGCTCAGAGAGGTTAACAAACTAGCCTAAGATCACCCAGCTGGGTGGTACCATTTTGGATTTGAACGCTGTGTTTTCTGGATTTTTAAAGCCATTTTTAACTATTTCACCCTGCTAATGGGGGGCTCCTGGGTCTCTGTTTTCTGCCTGTCTATCCTGGAGTAGATGGAGTCTGTGCCATGGACTTGACCATGCATTTTCCCTGTGTTGCACTTTATGTGTGTTAATTCATGTATAGAACTTAGAGGCATCTAGAAGGTAGAAGCTATGCCCTGAGTTTCCGAGGAGTGCACCAGCAGCCCTTCCACTGCCCACGCTCACTGCTAAGCCACCTTTATTCTCGCCCATCCTACTCTTCTGCTAAAGAAATCTCTGCTGCTTCTCTTTACTAGTAGCTAGTACTACTTTCAAGGAATTATACTATTATCCTTGGTCTACGGTTGAACTTGGGGCTGGTTCACCTGCCCACCTCCCAATCCTGTACACTCCTCTCTGGTCAAAGAATGAATCTTAGGATAAGTTACTGGCCAGAATACATATGGATTTGCTTCTGAAATTTTTAGCCTTACATTGGTGATCTTTTAAAAAAGTACAGTTTAGTGCAAATATAAAAGTACACTTTGTAGTAGTTTAGTTTAATTATTAAAGAATAGAAAATCTGTAGCATTGCTAGATTAAAACAAAAGCTTATTTTTATTGGTAGATGTTATATATACAGAGTGTACATTAAGTTTGTGTGTAATTTACTATGTTGAACTATTTTAAATTACACACAAAATTTATGTTCACCCTGTATATGTATATATTCCAAAAGAATTTTGTATTTTTCCTAAAGTAGCTTCTGTTTAGAAGTTATGTATTTTAAAATATAGTCATATATGTGCCTCTGTATTATATATTATCCATTATGTGCCTATGTGTGTATGTATAAACCCAGGCATACATATGTATCCTCCAAATCATTTTTACTTCTCCCTGTTAACTCTCTCATATTTACAAGTTACGTACTTTAAAATGTTGTGTATATGCATATATGTGTGCGCACGTATACACCCATGCATATGTGTATATTCCCAAAGCATTCCTATGTGCCCTGAGCTCCCTCTTGTCCTCACAGTGCTGTTCCTCATGCAGGGAAGAGGCCAGGTGGTTCTTGGGCAGGGGGAGGAAGTGGAGGGAGAGCTGTACCTTTTTGGGCCCTGGCCATATACCACAAGGTCATGTGAGACCGTCAGCAGCAGCGCATGTGAAGTGGTAGGCCGCCTTTACCTCCCCAACATCATGATGCAGCAGGTTCTTGCTGAGCTCATTCCTCTGTAATAAGAGGACAGCGAAAGTGGGCTGCGTGACTGGAAAAGGACCCTGGTCCTTTACGGAGAGGCTGCCTGGAATTCCTGGGGATCTGTGCCCTGCAGGGAAGAGTCCAAGCCAGCGGCTGCAGGAGGAAGAAGAGACAAAAGCTCGGAGCTAGGCAAAACTTCCCTGATGGGGCCTGGTCTGCAGCACGGTCAAGGTCATGGTGCTGCCTACTCTCAGTCCTGCGTGCTCCCAGCAGGGCTGGGGAAGGCCTGCCAGCCCTGTTGAGACAAGCAACCATGTGGGTGGTCACGGTCTGAGGGAATGACTGTGTACCACACACAGGACCTGGAGAGGGAAGGGCACCTCCTTCATGCAGTGTGAGCAGGAGGGACAGTGCTTGCCTCCTTTGTCCATGTCCCTGAATCAAGGGGCAAACGTACCATCTTGCTTAGGACAAGTGCATGTCCTTGTCAGGCAGAGGGCTCGTGTGATGTGCCAACATGAGCGTTCCCAGGCAGCGCTGAAGGTGAAGGCCATGAGTAACTGCGGATGCATGTGGCTTTTCAAAACTCAGGCTTTAGCAGCACCTGCCATGTTTTGTTTTTTACACCTCTAGTTTAAGGAGAGTAGACTCAAGAACATAAGATGATAGATTTTTCCTCACTCATAAGACGGGGAAAGGGGTGAGGGAGGGAAGGGGAGGGAGAGGGTGGGGGGAGAGAGGATAAAGAGTGAGATCACACTTGTGGTGCATATGTGAAGGGTCAGGAGAAATCTTCTAAATAAGGATCAAAATTTTTTTCTCATAATAAATGAGAAAATATCATGAATGTTATATTAATCAGGTTGATAAAAATATCTCCGATTGTATGGGAAGCCCGCACACTGTACTCCAAGACTGAATTATTGTACACAGTTATGACTCAATAAAAATAATTAAAAAAAAAAAAAAAAAAGAAAGCTCAGAGCTAGGTCTTTAGGCCTAGATAAAAGGAAGAAAGTCCTTTTTTTCCATGGTAAGTCCAGTTAAGACTTCCCCAAAAGCCCAAGAAAGGAAGCTTGCAGTGATGAAAGAAATTAGGCATCTAAATTAACCATAAGATCTTATCAGTGTGTGTGTGGGTATAGGGAAATTGGTAAGTACTTTAAAGGGAGTGAGCAAAGACCTGATCTCCCAGTAAGTAGAGGAGTTGTAGAGTACAAAAGAGGCTTTGTATTTCACCTTTTACTCCAATAATGGAGAAAAAAGAGAGAAGTAGTGGTCCTGAAAATTCAGGAAGAGTGGAATAAGTGGCCATAGTGTCTATTAAAAAATAAATTTTCTTGGGTACAGGCAAAACTTACTAAATGCAGAATACAAATATCTTCATACAATAACAAAGAAAATGCCATGAAGGCTATGTTAAACAGTTTGATGAAAATATTTCAGATTGTAGACGAAACCAGCACATTGTACCCCTTGATTGCACTAATGTACCCAGCTAAGATTTAATAATAATAAAAGAATATGATGAGCTCTTTAAAACTATACAACGCATTGCAAATTTGTACTGCAAAATAGGAAGACATAAATACAACGTTCATGGCCGTCAGTACAAGGAATTTTTCACTCAGTGTTTAATGAGACTCGTTTACTACGTCATCCTTTTTTCAGTTTTTATGTATGTTATTCCTTCATCTAAGGAATTTAATGCATGCTTTTCTGTGCTTTTCTCATTATCTAAATACAAATAATGTACTAAATACAAATAATGTACTAGAAAAATAAATTAATATCATTCATTATCTAAAACAAAGAATGTACTAGAAAAATAAATAAATAAATTTTCTTGCCTGCAACAGAGAGAGTTATCCGAGGCTCAGCCATCTCTATGGTGTTGGGTGGAGCTGGTTCCCAAATCTTGGTCCATCAGGCAGATTGAAGCAATCCCTGAAGAGCCATAGATACGGAGGATGCTGGCTCAAGGAGCCCACGAGCTTTGAAGGTGAGTGCAGTACCTTATCTCAAGGAGAGGGCAGTGCTGCTTTTAGTGGCTCTGCCTCTTGAGGAGAGGACATGGTTCCAGTGAAGCTCACTTCCCTGGGGCATTTTTCACTCCAGCTACCCAGAGTTAGTTGTAGATGAAGTAGGGCTTGGATTCCAGTGAAGGGTATTGTCTTGGTGTCTTGTCTGGCCACCCAGGGTAACTCTATCTTTCATAAGCCCTAGAGCAGTAGCCAGCATTTGGAAAACTTTCCACCCCCAGGCCTTCTGCCAGTCCCGTCCCCTCTTTTTCTCTCTCCTCTCCTCATCCTGGTTGTTAAAGATCTTGAAGGCCAGGATAAAAGTTCTGCTTGCGGAGTCTGAGTCCTCTTTTCAAGTATTTGGAGTTTATGCTGAATGTCGAGGGATAACTGAGAGATAAAATGCATTGTTAAGAAGGTTTGTCCCTCCCTGGTGTCAGGATGGAAATTAGTAAAAAGGTGAATGACTTCAAACCGTCATGAAAGAAAAATGACTTGACTTTTTATTCTGGCTCTGGGTAATTTATAATGTCTCCTGACCCAGCAACCTCCCAGAGAGAGAGCTGGTGCTCTCAGCTGGGGAGGGATTTTGGAACAGCCAGATGAAGTCAGTGTGGGTGGCAGAGGGTAGTAGAGACAGAGAAAGAGATGTGGGGAGAGAAGCAGGGCAAAGTGCACCGAGGGAGGGAGGTGACACGGAGGGTGATAGGGGAAGCTGAAAGAGAAACATCATCTGGAAAGTTCAGACAGAGAGAAAGACATAGTGATAAGAAGTAACAGGCAGCAGGCAGAGTGAAGATCAGGATGTCTAGCAAGTTCAGATGCTAAGAAGGGCAACTATAGATCACTTGCTGAGCCAGCAGCAATGAAGGTCTAGTTACAAAATGGTGTTGTAATTAGGAGAGCCATTCTTGGGTCAAATCTCTTGGTCATCTGGTTTATGTTGCGGCCAGTCTGTATTACAAAGACTAAAGGTTTGGGCTGGAGGTGAATAAGTTCCAAAATTGTCAAATTCATAAGGAGACATCCCAGCGAATCCCTGTGGGTGGGCCTGACTGAATGTTGCCCATGGTGATAACTCGGAGCAAGAAAAGAAATGACTTTAGGATCAAACCACTTAGACTCTGAGAAGGGGTGTTCCCCCACTAGATAATCTTTGGGGTTATGATCAGGCACCCCCCATCCTTGACTCTGAGTCAGACTCAAACCTAGGGTGCTGGTTAGAAAGCTGGCATCTCGGAGTTCAAAACCAGGTATCCCAGGGTCTGGGTAAATTCTGGGAAGGGGTGGTTAGAAGGCATCTCTTTAAGGAACCCATCTGAGAGTTGAAGATCCAGCCTCAGAGTTTCCATAGCCACAAAGCTGCAGCTCTTTCTCGATTATATGACCATTTCCAAAGTCCTAGAGACTGAGTTCCCAATAGCATTGAGAGCTCGGAGAAGGAGGTTCTGGCAGCTGTGCAACACAGGAGGAAGCTGTCTGCAGACAGAAGCAGAAAAGTTAATTCCCCATCCAGAGTTAGAATGGTGAGTTCATGGAGGCTGAGGTAGAAAAGTGAGGTCTCTATAAGGAGGTAGAGAAGTGAATTTCCCATACGAGTCACCAAATTGTTGAGTGGGAACTCGATGTGAGCTGGGAAATAATTCTCATCACTAATATTAGGATAGGTTTTAAAGAAAGAAAGTTTATTTTATTTCCCAAAGGAGAAAAAGGCATGACACAAAAGAAACAAAAAGTGCCAGCACCGAAGGTAAGGGTCAAGAATAGTTGTCACCGCCGCCTGGTAGCAGAAGGCAGCTATGAAATGGTCTGTTGGTTGGCACCTGTGGTTCAAGGAGTAGGGCGCCAGCCCCATATACAAGGGGTGGCGGGTTCAAGCCTGGCCCCAGCCAAAACTGCACAAAAGCAAACAAACAACAACAACAAAAAGAAATGGCTCTGTTTTAATTTCTTCTTTCTTTCTTTCTTTTTTTTTTCTTAGTTCTCTTCGAGGCTGAATTTATCAAGAGTCCTTGGAATGTGGTCCAGTGAGACCAAGAGCTGGGGGAGGTCATGCTTCTTCTAGCTTCTCAGTTCCTTTCAAGTGCTGTGAAAACAAACTCTTAGAGATAAGGAGTTGAGCCCCAGATAGTGAGTCAAAGGGGTAAATGTGTGCTGTGATCTTTCTCTCTTTCTTCTCTCTGATAGTTTTTTTTTATGGTAGATAGTTTGTTAGCAATGTCATTCTTTCACACGCTGTCAGAATTTCTGACCTACGAAACCCATGAGTGTAATAAAGTTGATGTTGTCTTGAGCTGCCCAAATTCAAGGTGTTGCTGTTGCTGCACAATAGTTGATAATTAGAGTAGAGAGAAGGAATTTTCTTATGTGTAGTGAACTTGAACTTACTAAGATATTTCCATGGTGTATGGTTTAAAGTGACTCTTTCCCTCAGACATTTTTAGAGGTTTCCTTTGGAGCCTTTCGAGGGGCACCTCCTATGACTCAAGAAGCGGCTGGGACTCACAACACAGTCATCTCCAGGGAAGTCACCATATAAAAGTCCCACTTTCCTGCTTTCCTCTCTTGACTCTTTCCTGAAGAGGGTAAAGGGCTCCCGTGTGAGGAGCACAAGAGTCAAGAAACATGCTGCAAACTTTTCCCTGTACGTTACATGTGGGAGAGCTGGCTCACTCTGTGCTGCCCAATTACTGGCACTTCTGTTAAAACTGAGAGTCCCACTTTAACAGGATATGATTTATTTTTTAAATTTTACTTATAGAATTTATTTAATATCCTAATAATTAGTAATCTTGTATTTATAGAATTGGTATTGATCTGAAGGAATCATGTAGAATGTCCAATTATACTTGACTCAGTGAAATTTGTTTCCATAGTTATATCTGACAATTTGAGGATCTATGAAGAACTTGGGTGGTGGTTCTTGCAAATCTCAAGGGCTGTCCCTGTATCTGGGACCAGGTAAGAAAGCACCAGGTAGTGAAGCCACTGATGCATCTTCCATTTAGGGCTTGGATTGCTGACCAGTGCCATTCCAGGTGTAGAGTGTCAACGTCAAGATGGGCTAATTTTTAATGTGCTGAGTGTTTTAGAGTGAGGGACATTCCTGTACCCTCTATTTCTAACTGATTATAGCTTGCCTAAGTAGCTATAAGGAGAGGTGTCTGACCAAGTGCCTGTAACAGAACAAGTGCTCAATACCTATTATTTTAGTGGGTATGAGTGAGGGTTTCAGAGTAGAGGTTGGCTAACTTTTACCATAAAGACCAAATTATAAATATTTGGTCTCTGTTATAACTATATAACTCTGCTGAGGTAGTGTAAAAACAGACAGAAACAATATGTAAATGAATGGGGATGGTTTTACAGGGGCGTGGTTTTATGCCCCCAATAAAACCTTATTTACCAAGACAGATGGTAGGCCAGATTTGGATCATGGCCCAAATCTTGATTTGAAGTCAGACAAATCTGGGTTTGGAAATCCTGCTCTATTGAATGCCACCCTTATGAGTTATAGCAAGTGGCGTCTTTGCCTGTGCATGACTTTCCTTGTCTGTAAAATGAGGGTAATAATTTCTTCTTCACTGCTGCTGTAAGGATTGTGCGAGATACGGACTTTCAGCAGTTAGATGGTATCTAGGACATCCTAAGTATTCTGGGAAGTGGTTGCTGCTGTCGCCATGATTTCTGGTCTACCTGAGTTATGCCTATTCCTGATTTTTCAGGATGGACTATCCTCTTCAACTTTCACCAGAGACCCTCACCCTTCTATGAATGTGTCTCAAATTCTCTATTACTCACTGTCATTGATCTAGGTTAGCTGTTAATAATACGAGCTTTCTTATTTTGTTCTCATGAAAGTCTTTAGTCCTCAATCCATTCTCTACACTTTCACCTAAATTATATTTTTTAAGCACAGTATGACCTTACTCTATTAATTAATAAACATCTGAGTATTCCTAGATAACTGCAGACTAAAGTGTACATTTCAAAGTCTGGCATTCAAGATGCTACATCTTATCCCAATCCTTTCATGGGCCAATATTTTATTTGTACTCCTGATGTAATCTATATTCTGGACTATAGATTTTTTGCCTTTTCATCTTGAAAAGTGTCATATTTTTACTTTATGCTCTTATAATTATTTATATTCATAATTTCACTATGATTAGTTGTGTAGTAATTTTTCTCTACAGTTAAATTGTGAGGCTCTTAAGGATAGGGATGCTCCTAAATCTTTAAATTAATAGAACCATATTCTGGACAGTCAAAATTATAAAATGGAACGGTCATTTAAAGTAATATCCTTGGAAAAAGGTATCTGAGGCACTACAATTGTTGTTATAATCTTTTCTCCTAGTATTAATAGTTTTCCAAAGTCAGAGTGACTCCTGAAGTTTAGCATAAAAAACACAGAATTTTTTATAACATGAAAAGCATGGGTTGATTGTGACATGTGTAAAATTTTTAACCACTCTCCCATATGGGTAGAATTTTTGGTATTATTTATTATTCCATGTGCAAATCTCTATTATAATACTTCTTAGAATTAATTGTAATTATTATTCACTTGTATTTTGTGCTACTAGATTTGGAAATCCATAAGGGTTGGAATAACTTTTTTAGTATATTACCTGATAAGCACACAGAATGATTGTTGAATAGATGAATCGATGAATAAGTAAGTAAATAGTTAAGTCCTTATGGAATATCTCTTTTAATTAAATCTATTGAAGTCATAGTATTTCAGTAATAAGGTATTTTTTTCTGCTTCTAAGTATTAGGTGGAAAAAAAACTATTTAACATGACAAACATCTTCAAACATTGCTTCATACTATAAGTAGCTTTAAAAAGTCTTGGAAACTAAGCAAAAAAGTAATTAAGAAAAGCAAATTGACATGAAGGTTCAAATGACTAGGAAAATAATGGGAGAATTATTTTATGTGTGTAGATGTTTAAGGCATAAATGTCAGCCCAAGTAGCTTGTCACCACTCTGTTCAACTTAGAGTACTTGCGATGTTCAGAAGGACAAAATGTTGGAGAAATTGAAGATAAACAGATGAACTACTGATCTGTTGTTTTAGAATGATGTTCTCAGATTAGTCAAATGTGAAACTCTAATTATGATTAGCCCTGTTCACGTCACATTTGACAGAAGTAACACGTGCTTTGGAAACGTGGAAATGTTGGGTCAAATCTATTTGTTTCCCTTTTTTTTGTTTGCAACAATGCTGAATACTAATATTCTATCCCTTTAAATCCATAAAGTGTTGTTTTTGGCTATAAATGCTATTAAGAAATGGGACTTCTTTTGCTTTGAAAATATTCTGGCCTTCAATCCATGTTTTCTGTCTCATAAGTCTTTTTTCCCCCTTTATGTAACTCATAGGCACACTGTGCTTAAAATGTTCTCAGTTAAATAATTTTGCTCTGATTTTTTTCCAGGATTGATATCTAAATGGATGTGATTTTACAGCATTTGTATTAAAGCTTTTAAAGAAGTTGATAATAAAACTTTTTGCTTTCTCTCCTTTGTTCTTCTAGGGGATTGTTTTTCCCTATATTTAGAAAGTTGGTCTTTCTAAGTTAGATCCTTTTAGCAGTTCTTTTTTTTTCTTACATATACATGTGTTTATTGGGTTTCCACTTTTTGCCTTCACAAAATTAAAAAGGTTTAAAATTTAACAACAATAACAATGTTTAAGGTAAGGACTAGAAACAAAAACCTTGCAAAGAATGAGTGAAGATAAATACATTCAGAAAAGAAATCAGACAATTGCTGCAATTAAGTATTAAGCAATAATAATAATAATGCCAAGAAAGTAACATTCACATTGTCAAATAAGAGTAGGTCTATTACAGAATGCTTTGACTCTGAGGATCAGTATGGAGTCATCAGTTAACTCCTTCTTATTTTTTTCCAAAGTCTCAAAAAATAGATAACTAATATTTATAAATAAAAATAAAAGATAATTCCAAAAAACAGAACATGCTAAATCTTGAGTCTTTAGGAGCTCTGTACTATTTATCTGAGGCATTATATGATACAAAAATACTTCAAAAGAATTACAGAAAAAATCATGGTAAATTTGGACATTAAATGGTATTCACTAAGGAGAAAACAATGACAATGACTAAAAAACTCCCACAATGCATAAAAGCAAAATTCCTTGAGGAGCATGCTGGAGAAATTTCAATAATTTTTTTAAGGACCTGGTTGTATGATTATTACCGTGGTAAAGAAAGAAGAAGTGCACAAGTTGGATTTTACATGGAAACTCATTGCCCTTACAGGTAAGGGCTCTGCTGAACCGTGCTTGCTTGTCTCATGATGAAGACACTTCAAGATCACAGGCACCCTATTGACTCTCTCAAAAACTGAATGAACCTCAGTTGTGGTCTCCGAGGCAGAACCAGGGACGTGATTGTCAGTGTGATCAAGGAATTGAAATCTCAAGTCAAAGGCCGAGGTTGACATAATTACAACGTAGGAGAGAGGAGAATGGTGTAGGAAGTCTTGGGAGAAACTTCTAGTACCGACACAGTGCTTTTCTTTGTCAAAGTACTGTACAGACTCTAACTCTTTGATCCTTCTCTACCTTTAAAAAAGAGTTATGATTTTTCTTTTAAGAATGATGAGTGGCTAAAGTGTACAAACTAACTTATTTTCCAGGGCTTCTACAGGAGTCAGTCACGTGCTGGGAACTTCTGGTGTAAGGGTCAAGGGCTTTCTTTTAAAAAGTCCCTATGAATACAACAAAAACCAACCTATTTTTCAGTTAGATGGCAGAGGGTTTTCTCCAATTGTCTTAAATTCAACTTTTTTTGGAGAAGTTGTGATAAAAATGTTGGCACATACGTGTGGATGAAGTGGTGTTTAGTTGCAAATAAGGAGTTGCAGATAGACTATATGTGAACTTGAGAAAAAAATCATAAATTTTAAGTCTGGCTCAGGACAAAGTTGTGAGAAGTGTAATTTTCTCCAGAGCCTTCCTACATCTCCTTCTTCCCCCTTTTTATCTCTTCCTTCTTCCACAGTTCTGTCCCTAAGCCGGGTCAATGTCTCCACTCCAGGGACTTCCAACCTTATGCGAAGGTTGGGAGCTTTCCGTGCTGAGCCGTGTAATGATCAAGAGCTTGGGTCCAGGGGTAGCTAGTTCGAAGTCTGAAAACTATCTGCCTCTTACAAGCTGGATGACCTTGACAAGTTCTTTTTTGAGCTCTCTCATCCTCAGTGTGCACATCTGTCAACTGGGATGATAACAGTATTTCCCTAGATCATAGACATGAAAGTCTTGGCCCAAATACCTGCACAACTTTTAAATATGAGGCGAACTCATTTAATCTTTATTTCGTTGCCTTTTCTCCTTTTTCATTTTCCCCCCTCTACTTGTCTTCCTTACTGTTGTTGTCTCCTCAAATTCTCCCAGTTTACCCTGGTAAGTCCTTCTCACCTAGATGCGAACGAAGATTTCACCGTGACTCTCCCAAGATATACCCATTTAAAAAGGAAAGCTGATGGTGGGCGATGACTTCAGCCTTTAGTCCTTCTTGAATGTCAAGTGCAGGGGTTTGATTTAATCCATCATTTAATTCATTCTTATTATTTCTGTTTTACTTATTTTAGTCTTTTTCCATTTCCATCTTCTGTATTTGGTAGTTATTACTCTAATGTGCTCTATGCGTTTTTGTAGATTGTGTATTTTTATTTTGTTTGCATGTATCTTAATTTACATACATGGGTTCACTACGTATTAGACCTCATATTTATTTATCTTTTTGAGACAGAATCTTACTCTGTGCCCTGGGTAGAGTCTGTGACTCATCATAGTTCACAGAAACCTCAACTCTTGGGCTCAAGCAATCCTCTTGCCTCAGCCTCCAGAGTAGCTGGGACTAGAGGTGCCCGACACTATGCCTCGCTAGTTTTTCTGTTTCTCCTAGGGACGGGGTCTCACTCTTGCTCAGGCTGGTCTCAAACTCCTGAGCTCAGGGGATCCACCTGCCTAGCCCTCCCAGAGTGCTAGAATAACAGGCATGAGCCACCACACGTGGCCTGACCTCCTTCTTTTTCATGCCTTTTTTACTCCACGGGGCGTTTTTCAGATCTAGCCACGTTGTTACGTGCTTTCTGGCACGTAACTCTAACTGTTGCATAGTACCCGCAAGTGGACATCAGTCCAAAGCTTTTCAAAAGTTTCATCAAAGAACTTCTAAAGGCTGAAGAGAGTGAATTGACACCCTCATCACCTCTCAAATGAGAGCCTGAAGCTCTTGGCTCAAGCCCCATGTTTCTATGAAATAATTTGATGGATCATTTAAAAGGAAATGGTGTGAATTTTACATTCTACTTTATAATATATCCAAATTTGTTTACTAAAAATATAACACTTGGATTACACTTAAGTTGTTTAAGTTTTATTTTCAGCAAATAATGAAATCAAGACTCTTTGGAGAGTCACACATTTTTACCCTGTGAGTGTCGTACTTTTATATTCTGACATGTATCTCAAGTTCGAGAAGGCTGGTCTTAAATAATTTCTAAAAGTGGGATTTTAGGTAAAATTTTGTTTAAGAGACAGAGAGTAATACTTAAATCCCTTCTTACTAGGAATGGCAGCCCTGATAAATATACTTAGGGCCGAATATTTAAAGTATGGTGTTTTTCCTGTTAAACTGCTGGGGCTACTGGCTTCTGCTCCAACTCATTCATACTAATAGGAGATAATGAGATGTGTCCTTAAGCCAGCCTTTAGGAGATTTGCTCTGAGGTTCCTATAGAATGGCACCAGGAGAATCTTACGGGGGTCTGGCGAATTTGCCTCCATTTCCATTAACCATTCCCCGAGCCACCTGAAAGAAAGATAAACCCCAACTAACAACTTCAGATTCCCCCCCGCTTCCAGCCAGACGGCTTCCAGCTGCTATTTCCCTGCCAGGAACTCTAGAACCATCACTGTGTTTCTGCCTTTATGCCTTGGCTGACGCTGTTTTAAGCCTTCTTCTTCCTCTTTGTTCTCTCTTTCTGGTTCAGGCTAAGGTTTATCTGCTCCATTGCGCTTTCCTGGACTTCATATTTCCTTGTCTCTGAACTCTTCTGTCACTTAAGGTCTCATTAATTTAGCCCTTTTTATTTATTCCTGCTGCTTATCTTAATGATAAGCTCCTGTTGGAAAGGGTATGCATTATATATATTTTCAGCAACTCCCTGGCACTGAAAGCAGAAGTGAACATGGAGTAGGCTCTCAGTAAATAGTGTTTTAATTGAATTGCCATCACTTAACGTCTTTGGTTGAATTTTAATTGCATTTGCTATAAGCCTTGCCACTCAAGGTGTGCATTGCACGCCAAAAGCATGGGCATGGCTGGGGAGCTTGTTAGAGATGCAGCGTCTGGGTCCGCTCAGATTCACGCACTGGAGCCTGCATTTTAACGAGATCTCCTGGGCGCTTTGCATGCACGCTAAGGTCAAGTCATACCTGCTATAACCTACTGACACCAAATTCTATAAATATTCACATGTCTGTGTCATTAAATGTTATCTAAAGCTTGAAGAATTTGAAATAACAGGATGAGGACTCAGAATACCTTTTCAAAACTTGCTATCTGGACTCTACTTTTGAGTGATATCCTGACCTCTCCCCCCAAAATGGCTATTTATTTTGTGTGTGTGGTCTGTGAGCTAAGAAGGATTTTTACACTTTCAAATGGTTAAAAAAAAATCAAAAGAGTGTTTTATAACCTGTGAACGTTATATGAAATCAAATTCATTGTTTTGTTTATACGATGTCTTTGAGTGTGGTACAGCTAGAGCCTGGGAGGTGTCACAGAAGCTTTATGGCCAGCCAAGCTTAAATGATTTACTATCCAGCTTTTACAGAAAAAGTTTGCTGGCCCCTGATTCATGATGCTTGTTTACATGGAAGGAGCTCCACAAAGATGATAGTTAAACTTGGAGAAAAGCAATCATGAGCTTTATACATTCATATTATTAATATACTAGGTATACATCAGGTGAGGGAAGGGCCATGATTGCATTGTAAAATTATGTGCTGCAAAAAATTATTTTGAAATGCTGCAGAGTTATTATATTGTTGGACAATGGCTTTCTTTTTCTGACTACTCACAGGAAATAAGAAAAATAAAAGTGGGAGGCCGAGGCAAGAGAATCACCTAAGCCCAGGAGTTGGAGGTTGCTGTGAGCTGTGATGCCACAGCACTCTACCGAGGGTGAAAAAGTAGACTCTGTCTCTAAAAAAAAAAAAAAGAAAAAAAGAAAAAGAAAAGTGCTTGAAAATATCCAGCAGGTCATCATTGTCATTTGGAACTTTGCTATTTCACTTTTGTCAGATCCAGTCGCTAAGGAGGTGAATGAAAATATATATCTTCATAGTAGGGCTGAGTACATTGGATACTTTTTCTTCCATTCTTGAGATACTGTGCTAAGAAGAATATGTTCCAGCTCCATCCATGTAAACACAAAAGAGGTAAAGTCTCCATCTTTCTTTAAGGCTGCATAGTATTCCATGGTGTACATCTTTTGATTTTTTTTAAGAGACAGAGTCTCACTTTATTGCCTTTGGTAGAGTGCCATGGTGTCACAGCTCACAGCAACCTCAAACTCCAGGTCTTAGGTGAATCTTTAGCCACAGCCTCCCGAGTAACTGGGACTACAGGTGCCCGCCACAACACCGGGCTATTTTTTTTTTTTTTTTAAGAGACAGAGTCTCACTTTGTCACCCTTGGTAGAGTGCGATGGCTTCACAGCTCAACTCCCAGGCTTAGGCATTCTCTTGCCTCAAGCCTCCCCAGTAGCTGGGACTACAGGCGCCCGCCACAATGCCCAGCTCTTTTTAGAGATGGAGTCTCGCTCTTGCTCAGGCTTAGTTTTCTGGTCTTGAAAGGGAACCGATCTAGCCCCTACTCTAAGATACTTAAGGCCACAGCTCCCAGCCGGAGACTGTGTGGAGGCCCCAGCACAGCCCCCTTCCGCGCGCAGTGGGCGTCTGCGGAGATTTCCGTGAAGGTCACCGCAGAGAAGTCCCTGGAGGGGCTGAAGGGTCTGTTTGAAGCTTTTCATGCCTAATCAGACCTCCTAAATGCGAGGGCATTTAATTGGCTTGGAATTTCCGAACGATTCCCGAATTCAACTCACTTTGTAAAAGGCGCCGCCCGCAGGGCTCGCCCGGAGCTTTGAGACGCCAATGGTGGGAGTGGGAAGAGGGGTTCGGAGCTTGGACCCCGGACCGCACCCCCACACCAAGCAGAGGAAAAGGGTTCTCGGCGGCACTGGCCGGATCCCTTCCTCCTCTGAGCCTCAAGGAATGGATTCCAGACGTTTTGTTTGTTTTGAGACCGAGTCCACTCTGTCGCCCTGGGTAGAGTGCCACCGCGTCACAGCTCCAGGCAACCTCACACGCTTGCGCTCCAGCGATTTCCCTGCCTCAGATTCTCAAGTGGCTGGGACTACTGGCGCCCCCCACCTTGTCCGGCTATTTTTAGAGATGGGGCTCTTGCTCAGGCTGATCTCGAACTCCTGAGCAGAAGCGATCCACCCTCCTAGGCCTCCCAGTGCTGGGATTACAGGTGTGAGCCTCCGGCCCTCCTGGATCCCAGACATTTAAAACATTTTTGTAAGCCGTTGCACGTGCTGGCCTATAATCCTAGTACTCTGGGAGCCCGAGGTGGGTGGATCGCCTGAGCAAGAGTGAGAGCTCCTGTCTCTACTGCAAATAGAAGAACTAGCCGGCCGTTGAGGTGAGCTTTTTTCTGTCGACCCTAGGTATTTATTCTCAGTAAAATGACTTTAAACGGGCAATTGGCTATTGTCAGATATTTAGGTAGCTCCCAACTTTTGAATATTACACACAGCTGTGCTAAACATCTGTGTAGATAAATACATGCCTGCATCCCTTATTGTTTTCCAAATAAATTTGCAAAATTTAGTTTGCAGATAAATTTCTAGCCGCAAACTAATGGGACCAAACAAGGGAAGGAATGGAAAGGTTGGGTGGGCTCAGGTGTGCAGCAAGTTGCAGCACAGAGGCAGAGACTACAACCGGGGCTATTGTTATTACTTCCTTGATTTACTCTGTGGCTTCCTGCCCCCCTCCAGTTATTATTCAGAGCTTCTCCGGATAAAGCGGGAGCCCTGGTTTCACCTGGACAAAGGGTGCCAGAGGTTCCCACCTAAGAAACACTGACCTGGCCCAGACCCGTGGGAGTTGAGGCAGGGGAAAGGCCCTGGAGGCCCAAATCCTGGTTACATAAATGGATGACGGGCCCTCCCCAACCCGTGCGTGGGCGTGGCAGGGGGGCGTAACACGGCGGTGACCACAGGTGGCCCTTCTCCGAGCCCCAAGGTGCGCTAGTCCCTCCCCTCCCATCTCCCCACCTCACCCCACCCCTGCCGACCTCCTCCTCTTCCCCTTCCTGGCCTGGTGTATGGAAACTGCCCAGCCGCCCCCCAGGCTGGCCTGAAGGGGGCGGGGAGGGCGCCGGCGACCCGCACCGCCGCCTCCCTCCTTCCCCTCGCGCCCCAGACAGCCCGGAGCTCCCAGACCGGCTCCCGGCAGAGCCGCCCCCGCCCTGCTACCTCCCTAACCCCGGCGCTGGGGCGCTCTAACTCTGGGGAGTGCCCGGGCTGCAGCTAGAGACCAGCCGCCGGAGGAAGGGTCTAACGCAGCTCTCTCCACCTGCAGACTGAAACCCGGCGACTGCCGTCTTTCCGGGGCGGTTTTCTTTTCGCTGGAAAGGATCCTGGACATTAGAGGGAGGTTCTTGATGGGGGCAAGGAGTCAAAACTGGCAGGCAGGCCCTTCCCCAACTTGTCTTTCTGTTTTACTGGCTGCTCAGGGAGCGAAAGGATGAAGCCTAAGTGCAAGTTTGAAGCCACCATTCACTGGGCGTTTCGAGATGTTTTTATATTAGTCGCCTCCCCTGATTCCCTGTTTATATCCATCACTGCTACGTGAACGTTTTTTTTTTTTTTTTTTGGCCGGGGCTGGGTGTGAACCGGCCACCTCCGGCATATGGAGCTGGCGTCCTACTCCTTTGAGCCACAGGCGCCGTCCATGTGTCAACTTGTGAGTCTCACTTTGTCACCGTTGGTGGAGTGCAGTGAAGTCACAGCTCACAGTAACCTCCAATTCCTGGGCTTAGGCGAGTCTCCTGCCTCCGCCTCCCGAGTAGCTGGGACTACGGGCGCCCGCCACAACGCCCGGCCATTTTTTGGTTGCAGCCGTCATTGTTGTTTGGCGGGTCCGGGCTGGATTCGAACCCACCAGCTCAGGTGTACATGGCTGGTGCCTTAGCCTGTTGAGCCGCAACGGGCCTTTATTTAAAGGCGCCGAGCCTTTAAATAAATTTCTGTGTGTGGGTGGTGCCTGTGGCTCAAAGGAATAGGGCGCCAGCCCGTATGCCAGAGGTGGCGAGTTCAAACCCAACCCCGGCCTTAAATAAATAAATAAATAAATAACTACATAAATAAATAAATGTCTGCGTATTTCACAGTGTTTTTTGTTTGTTTGTTTGTTTGTTTGAGACAGAGCCTCACTTTGTCACCTAAAGTAGAGTGCTGTGGTGTCATAGCTCACAGCAATTTCAAAGTCTTGGGTTTAAGCAATCCTTTTGCCTCAGCCTCCCGAGTAGCTGGGACTACAGGTGCCCGCCACAACACCCAGCTATTTTTAGAGACAGGGTCTTTCTCTAGCTAAGACTGGTCCGAACCTGTGAGTTTAGGCAATCAGCCTGCTTCGGCCTCCCAAGTGCTAGGATTACAGGTGTGAGCCATGCCAAGCCTGGTATTTCAAATTTAGATTATATTTTTCTTTTCCATTTGTTTTCTCTTTCATTCTTTTTTTCTTAGCAATAATGGCACCTCGGATAAACCTCATTGGCTATGATACTGCCACTGCGCAAAGCTGTTTCCTCTTTCATTCTACACATTTCTCCCTTTCCTTTTAAAAAATCATAACCTTTACACTGAAACATACACATTCTTCAGTCTTATTGGGAATTTATTTCACTGGACAATCCTCCCTCAAAGTATTGAATACCTTTTGTAATACCAGCACTTTGGGAGGTAGAGGTGGGAGGATTGCTTGAGGCTAGGAGTTCAATGCCCATCTCTATAAAAAATAAAACAATTAGCTAGGAGTGGTGGCATGAGCCTGTAGTCCCAGCTATTTGGGAGGCTGAGGCAAGAGGATCATTTGAGCCCAGGAGTTTGAAGCTGCAGTGAACTGCATTCCAGCCTGAGCAACAGAGCAAGATCTTACCTCTTTTTTTTTTTTTAAGACAAAGTCTCACTATGTCGCTCTTGGTGGAGTTCCATGGCATCACACAGCTCATAGCAACCTCCAGCTCCTGGGCTTAGGTGATTCTCTTGCCTCAGCCTCCAGAGTAGCTAGACTACATTTATTTTATTTTTTTTTTTTTTGAGGCAGAGCCTGAAGCTGTCGCCCTGGATAGAGTGCGGTGGCACCATGGCTCATGGCAACTTCCAACTCCTGGGCTTAAGCGATTCTCCTGCCTCCGCCTCCCAAGTGGCTGGGAATACAGGCGCCTGTCACAACGCCCAGCTATTTTTTGGTTGCAGATTCGAACCCGCCAGTTCAAGTGTATGTTGCTGGCGCCTTAGCCACTTCAGCCACAGGCGCCGAGCCAACGCCTGGCTATTTTTGTTGTTTTTGCAGTTTGGCTGGAGCCAGGTTTGAACCCGCCATCCTCCATATATGGGGCTGGCCCCCTACTCACTGAGCCACAGGCGCTGCCCAAGACCTTACCTCCTAAAAGAAAAAAAAAATAGGGCGGTGCCTGTGGCTCATCGAGTAGGGCGCTGGCTCCATATACTGAAGGTGGTGGGTTCAAACCCGGCCTCTGAGGAACTACAAAACAGAAAAATAACTGGGCACTGTGGCGGGTACCTGTAGTCCCAGCTACTGGGGAGGCTGGGGCAAGAGAATCGCCTAAGCCCAGGAGTTGGAGGTTGCTGTGAGCTGTGTGACACCACAGCATTCTACCAAAGGTGATAAAGTAAGACTCTGTCTCTACAAAAAAAAAAAGAAAGAAAAGAAAAAAATATAAAAGGCCGGCTTTGGTGGCTCACGCCTGTAATCCTAGCACTCTGGGAGGCCCAGATGGGTGGATTATTTGAGTTTACCAGTTTGAGACCAGTCTGAGCAAAAGCAAGACCCCTGTCTCTACTAAAAATAGAAAATCTAGGGCAAGAGAATTACTTGAGCCCAAGTTGGAGGTTGGAGGTTGCTGTGCACTCTACCCAGTGCAACAACTCGAAACTCTGTCTCAAAAAAGGAAAAAAAAAAAAATTTCAGACGAAGAGTTGGTGATACACAGTTTGAAGAATTTGGTAGAGATTTCCTTCTTGGCTTGGGTGTAAGTTCTGAGAAAGCATGTAATCATCACCATTTTTTCCATCAATCGTCTGGTAGACATTTCTAGTGACCTCTCCTACAGTGCCTCTGAGCTAACATTGGGTACTGATGGAACGTTTGCTCCCACTCACAAGGCTTCTTACCAGAAATTGATTTGTTGATTTTTAAAATGCCTCTTAGAAAAAGAATCCCCATTAAATTTCATATTGGAAAAAGAAACAAGATGTCTGATGGACATCATCAGAAACGTCTGTGCGCTGCATATGTACAATTTTTTGTAGTCATTATATTGAACGTACCTAGTTTTAAGACTATGACCTTGACTTGTCATTGCTTTAGAAAACGTGGACTGGTTAGGACATCCATTAATGTCCTAGAACAAATGCTATCGCAGAATTCCCAAGAGATACAGGGATTTTACTGGTCTCTGGACACAGGAATCCATTTGTTGGAGCATACGCTGAGTGCGTTGAGCTGTAAAATGAACTTAATTTCCGTGCCATTCTGAACTAGGTGAAAGACCAAGCAACTGGATAAGATGAGGGCTGCACATCCTTTCCAGGATTTTTTTCCAGATACTGTCACGTATGCTTTTTGGTTTATTTGACAAGACCATGCAGAATAAAGAGGAACAAAATCCAAATCAATGTCTAGGAAGCTCTCATTATGCAACCTTTAATATCAGGTTGTACTTCCTGGGGAGGAGTCAAAGAGGACAAAGCCTGATTATTGACAGTACCCTCTAAGTGAAAAACTATTAATACCATTTTTCTGGCCAGGTACAGTGACTCACACCTATAATCCTAGCACTCTGGGAGGTTGAGGCACATGGATTGTTTGAGCTCACAAGTTTGAGACCAGCCTGAGCAAAAGCTCTACTAAAAATAGAAAAATAGGCTTGGTGGCCAGGACGCCAGCTACATACACCAGAACTGGTAGGTTCGAATCCACCCCGGGGCCTGCCAAACAACAGTGACAACTACAACCAAAATAAAAATAGAAAAACTGAGCCAGGAGGATCACTTGAGCCCAAGAGTTTGAGGTTGCTGTGAGCTATGATGTCATGCGTCATGGCACTCTGCCCAGGCCACAGCTTGAGACTCTGTCTCAAAAAAATAAACCAAAAAAACAATTCTGGCTCAGTGCCTGTAGCTCAGCGGCTGGGGGCCAGCCACATACACCAGAGCTGGCAGGTTCAAATCCATCCTAGGCCTGACCAATGACAATGACAACTACAACCAAAAAAAAAAAAAAAGTTGGGCATTGTGGCAGGCGCCTGTAGTCCCAGCTACTTGGGAGGCTGAGGCAAGAGAATCGCCTAAGCCCAAGAGTTAGAGGTTGATATGAGCTATGACACCACAGCACTCTACCCAGAGGTGACAGCTTGAGATTTTGTCTCAAATAATAGTAATAATAATAACAGGGAAAAAATCAATATTATTGCAACCTGTAACCTAAATGAAATTATTAGTAAGCTATTGTGCTTTCTTTTTCCACATAACCTTTGGAATCAGGTGTATATTACACTTTCAGCACTTCTGAATTTCAAGTAGCCACTTTCCAAGAGCTCAATGGACACAGTTAGCTAAAGGCTAACTAGAGACTTTCCATGTCTAATAAATTCCCAGGTGACACTGTTGCTGTTCATTAGGGCCCCCACTTTGAGAACCACTGCTCTAGAAGTAGGACTAATTTCAACCCCATCTTCTCTAGCTACATAGAGATCTGTGCAAATGTGACCCGCCTTTCCATCAAGATAGGCTCATGAGTTGGTCCCAGTCCTATTTCCAGTCGTCACTCTTCGTGCCCCATCTAGCTTTTAGCCTCAGGTTTTCCCAAAAGTCATGTGAAGTTCTAAAACTTAAGGAACAGACCAGATTTTACCTTGAACATTGAAATCATTTTGGCACTTAGCATGTGCTGATAAATTGAATTGCTTGGCATATTCATGTGTTCATGGTCTGTCTCTGCAGGAGCTGTTCACACTTCCAAGGGCAGGTAATACACCTTGCAGGTGCAGCCTCTGAGAAAGGCCGCACTCGTCCATGGACCTGAGCTGGGCAGATAGTGCAGCACCCAGCGCTTCTGTTCTTGCCCTCCTGCCATCTCAGGCTGCCTTTCTCTTTATTGTCAGCTTAAGAAATTCATCACAGGGCGGCGCCTGTGGCTCATTGACTAGGGCGCCAGCCCCATATACCGAAGGTGGCGGGTTCAAACCCGGCCTCGGCCAAACTGCAAAACAGAAAAATAGCCGGGCACTGTGGCGGGCGCCTGTAGTCCCAGCTACTCAGGAGGCTGAGGCAGGAGACTCGCCTAAGCCCAGGAGTCGGAGGTTGCTGTGAGCTGTGTGACTCCACGGCACTCCACCAGAGGGCGATAAAGTGAGACTCTGTCTCTACAAAAGAAAAAAAAAAAAAAGAAACTCATCACATAGCCAGGCACAGTGGCTCATGCCTGTAATCCTAGCACTCTGGGAGGCTGAAGCAGGTGGTACCTGAACTCACAGATTTGAGACCAGCCTGAGCTAGAGCAAGACCTCATCTCTAAAAATAGTTGGTCACTGTGGTGGGTACCTGTAGTCCCAGCTACTTGGGAGGATGAGGCAAGAGAATGGCTTGAGCCCAAGAGTTTTGAGGTTGCTGTGAGCTATGACACCAGGGCACTCTACCAAGGGTGACCAATCGAGACTTGTCTCCAAAAAGAAAAAAGACTTCAAGATAGGAGGACAGGCACCCATAGCACCTTTGGCACCCATAGCTCAAAGTTTAGGGCACCTACCACATGCACCATGGCTGGTGTATTCAAACCCATCCAGGGCCTGCTAAACAACAATAACAAAAGAATAGCCGGGCATTGTGGTGGGCACCTGTAGGCCCAGCTACTGGGAGGCCGAGGCAAGAGAATTACTTAAGCTCAAGAGTTTGAGGTTGCTGTGAGCTGTGACACTACGGCACTAAAAAAAAATAAAAACAAAACAGCAGGATGCAGGCAGAGAAGAGATGGGGACAGGGGGTGTGTTTGTGGAGTCAAACTGACAGACTGTCCCAAACGCAGGCTCTGACATGAGCAACTGTGTGACCTTAGGCAAGTTCCAGAACATCCCTAGCCCCGTGGTTGTTACATCTTTAGGATGACACTTTAGAATGACATTCAGCCTCTGTCTTTGTGACTACCAAGCCAGTGGAGGCTCCCAAAAGTGTTGAGCATTTTGTCTCTCATAGACCACCCAAAGGTATCTGTTTCTTTTTTTTTTTTGAAACAGAGCCTCAAG